>PVHX01018241.1:0-37585 GCA_004024805.1 Geosciurus inauris | reverse complement strand
CTCACGCCTGTAATCCCAGCACTTAGGGAGGCTGAGACAGGAGGATCGCGAGTTCAAAGCCAGCCTCAGCATCGGCGAGGCACTAAGCAACTCAGTGAGACCCTGTCTCTACATAAAACACAAAATAGGGCTGGGGATGTGGCTCAGTGGTCGAGTGCCCCTGAGTTCAGTCCCTGGTGCCAAAAAAAAAAAAAAAAAAACAAATACAGAAAGTTATTAATTGGTGAGTGAGTTGAGGTTAAGAGAATATGGATGTTTGTTGTATTATAGTTTCAGCTTCCCTGGCTTCAGTGTAAAAACTGGGGAAAATAAGTATGGTTTTGTATTTAAAAATGAAAGTACTACCTCATTTTTTAAAGGTAAAAAATTTTGAATTATTTAAGTCTGTATTTCAGGTAGTGAGGGGAGTGGGTTGCAGAATCATTGGTCTGTTTGAGGGGCAACTCTGATGTTGGTCAGTTCCACCAGCATCATTCTCATCACATGATGAGAATTAGGTGTTTTCTTCTGTGTTCCAGGGACAAACACAGGCCCTGGGGACCAAGAAAGGACAGTACTATCTGATGTTCAAATGTGCCTTCAAAAGCTATATTTGAGTTTTCAAAGAGTGAGACTTCAGTGAACTAAGCAGATAACTAATTGTTTTTCTCACGAAAGGTTTCCCCTCCTTATGTTTTTTTTCTCCTTTTCCCTGCCCCTTCTGCCCAGCAAGTAACTGGGATGATTCCTCTAATGCATTTAATGCCTTTACAGAAATCACTAGTGAGCTTTTATTTTCCATCTACAAAAATAGTATGGGTTGGGCTGTGGCTGTAGCTCAGTGGCAATGTGGTTGCCTAGCATGCATGAGGCCCTAGGTTCAGTCCCTAATACTGCCCTCCAAAACAGAGTATGCGTTTATAGTACTGGTTTATTCTGTACTTGATGCAGCCTCCAGCTAAAAGGGTCTAAATCTCTAAACTTTCAAAAATGAATATTAAACATTCTAGAAAAATAATCACTAATATAGAATTATTAAATAATCATTAATAAAGGAAGCCATAGGCTCTGGGAAATGGATGGAGATCTTAAAGTCATTGGTATAACATTCCAACTTAGCTACATAATCCTCATGAACAAATTGAAGCACTTAATTCTTTTAAGCTATATAACACTACCTTTTCTAAATCCAATCATCAGATCCATGTTCACTTTGCTGTTGTTTAAAAAAATTACAACCACATTTGTGAATGTCACATTTATTGAACTACATAATTTTTAATATCACTTGTGTAGGTTTTATAGTTTGTTTTATTGTTTTAAAAGTCATTTGGGGCTCTAAAAGAACTAGATTTTTCCAAAGTTGTCCTTATGATTTTTTTCACACAGTCAGAACTAATAAAACAAAACTGTTGTAGCTATTTAATTCAAAATCTCTTGGAGTTTCAATATTTTTTCTCTGCTGGATACTAAAACCAATAAAGCTACATGAGATTTTAATTATATACCGAATTAAACAAGACTCCAAAAATTTGGCACCATTTATTCTAGTCATTGCTATTGTGCAAGGAACCAAATTTTGTTAGAAGAAAAGGCAGTTCTCACCTCTGATTTATCAAGTAGAAATTTGAATAAGCATTTTGCAACTTATTTTCCATAATTAAATATATGTGAAGGTAAAAGTCAAATTAGCTATAGCTTAAAAATATCAATACATTTTGTTATAGCAACTCAAATCTATTTGGTAACAGAAGTTTTATAACGTTCAACTGTTGGAATGGCAGTAATTTACTAAATCACATTAAATCACTTTGTTATATTTTTTTAAAATATTTGTTTTTAGTTGTTGATGGACCTTTATTTTTTATTTATTTATATGTGGTGCTGAGGATCGAACCCAGTGCCTCATGCATGCTAGACAAGCGCTCTACCACTGGGCCACCACCCCAGCCCTGACTTTGTTATATTTTATTTAATATTTGACATAATCTAATTAGGGCTTTAGTGTTTTTCTAACTTATAAAATGCTAATCTGAACAACTAGAAATGTCCATGTCACGAGTGGGATCACAGCCCTGAAGTACATGGTAGTAGTCACCACGATATCTCTTCACCTATGTTCTTTTTGCTTATTTTACATACTACAGTGTGCTTTACTGTGATGTGGGTGAATCTTAATGACCAAGGAGCTTTAGGTAGAGTTCATGTTATTTATTTGTTCACTTTAAAAAGTGATGAAGATCTAACTCAATAATATGAGCACCCAATTTTTAAAATTGGCTCAAGATCTGAATAGGCAATTCTCCAAAGATATACAAATGTCCCATAAGCACATGAAAAGATGTTCAACATCATTAGTCATCAGGGAAATGCAAATCAAAACTGTAATAAGATGCCACTTCACACATGGTAGGATAACCATAATAATTAAAAAAAAAAAACAAATGTTGATGAAGATGTAGTTATTTGGAACCCTCATACTTTGCTGGTGACAATGTAAAATGAAGCAGCTGGTTTGGAAAACCGTCTGAAAGTTCCTGAAAAAGCTAAACAGAATAAACAGCATCAGAGGAATACCAGTTCCAATAGACTACTGTAATTCCACTCCTAGAAATATGCCTAAGAAATGAAAACATGTTCACACAAAAACTTGTTTTGAAATGTTCACAGCAGAATTATTCATAATAGCCAAAAAGTGGAAACTAGCTGTTATGGTTTGTATATGAGGTGTCCCTCAAGCTCATGTTAAGCAATACAGAGATGCTCAGAGGTGGTATGATTAGATTATAAGAGCTGTAACTTCATCAGTGGATTATTCCATTTGATGGATTAATAATTTGAATGGATTACTGGGTGATATCTGTAGGCAGGTGGGGCAGGACTAGAGGAAGTAGATCACTGGGGGCATGACCTTGGGAATATGTTTTGTCCCTGGCTCTTGGCTAGTGTTTATCTATCTAGCTATCTCTCTACCTATCTCTTTTTTTTTTTAATTTTTTTTAATGTTTATTTTTTAGTTGTAGGTGACAGAATATCTTTATTTTATTTTTATGTGGTGCTGAGGATCGAACCCAGTGCCTTATGCATGCTAGGCGAGCACGCTACCACTGCGCCATAATCCCAGCCCCTCTACCTATCTCTTTGTCTCTATCTCTGTTCTCCACCCCGCTGCCCTCACCTTCCTGGTTGCCATAAACTGAGTAGCTTTCCTCCACAATGCCCTTATGTCATGGTGTTCTGCCCAGAGCTATAGAGTCAGCCAACCATGAACTGAACCTCTGAAACCATGAGCCAAAATTGACTTTTCCTCCTCTAAGTTGCTCCTGTCAGATCTTCTGGTCATAGTGACACAACACTGACTTTTTTTTTTTTTTAATATCTTTATTTTTATTTTTATGTGGTGCTGAGGATCGAACCCAGTGCCTCATGCGTGCAAGGCAAGCGCTCTACCACTGAGCCACAATCCCTGCCCCACAACGCTGACTTTTAAAATCAGATTTTAAAATCTTCATGAAGTCATTTGAGATTTCATGGGCAAAAAACCCCTGCATCCTTAACTCTAAAGATTCTGTTCTGGGAAAAGGAAAAGGCAACAACTGTCACAAATGCCAAGCCCACAGAGAAGTCACAAGACCTGTGTTTTTCAGGGCTGCTGGTGTCAGAGAGACCTCAGTTCAGAGAGAATGGCGGGAAAACATTCTGGCCGTCTGAAGTGGATGGATCTGTGAAAGGTTGCGATGCTCTCCTAGAAAAATGAAGGCTTCTGGGTAAAGACGGGGTGAGTTAACCTATAGGAACTTACCCTGCCATTTCACAAGGACTTCATCTCAGTTCAAGTATCAGCTGGCCTGCAGAGGTCATGGTGTCCCACTAGCTATGAAATGGGCCTGAAATACTGAATTATTTAAGATGGGCTCATCAAAGAAATCTGGGACTATTAGGAGAGCTGGGGGATTATACCAATTTGACCTACTGTGATGGTTAATTTGAATTGTCCACTTGATTGGATTAAGAGACACCGATGATTACAAGGCTTATGGGTGTGTCGATGAGGGTGTGTCTAGGAATGATTGGCATGTGGGACAGCCAGCTGAAATGGAGACCCTCCCTAAGCAGGGGCAGCACAGTCCAATAGGATGATGGCTTGGATGGAATAAAAGTTGGAAGAACAAGGAAGCAGCAGCAGATGCAAGCTGGATTCTTCCTGAACTGGTTCCTAATTGCTGCTGAGATGGTCTGAGGATATTGGACTCTCCTTCCTCACTCTTCCAGACCGGATTCTCCAGAAGCCTTCAGCCTCAGACTAGGGTAGCACCATTGATCCCTATTGTTCTGGGGCTTCAGCCTCTTGGACTTGGCAGCTTCTGGTTCTTCCAGCTCTCCAGCCTGCAGACAGCCATTGTGGGCTATCCAACTTCTGGTCATGTAAGCCAATCTGATAAATTCCTTTTTTTTTTTCTTTTTTGGTACTGGGGATTGAGCTCAGGGGCACTCAACCACTGAGCCACATCCCCAGCCCTAGTTTGTGTTTTATTTAGAGACAGAGCATCACTGAGTTGCTTAGTGCCTTGCCTTTGCTGAGGCTGGCTTTGAACTTGCAATTCTCCTGTCTCTGCCTCCCAAAGTGCTGGGATTACAGGCGTGCACCACTGCAACCGGAGATAATCCCTTTTTTATAATTATATTTCCTGTTGATTCTGTTCCTCTAGAGAACCCTAATACACCTACCTAACTGAAATTACAGGTCTCCCAAGAAACTGGTAACATGGGTTGCTTAGAAGAAGGGACATGGAGGAGAATAAGGTAACAAGTAGCTTTATGCAGCATCCATTTTGTACTTTCTGAATTTTGAAGCCTGTTCCTAAACTGTCTGGCATGCAGGAAGGGAATAAAGTCTCAGTGGATACTTTTGCAAAAGCGAATTAGTGTAGTCTCTATCATTTTTAGTTTGGTTTTTTTTTTTTCAAATTTTTTTTAGTTGCCAATGGATCTCTATTTTATTTATTTATATATGGTGCTAAGAATCAAACCTCACACATGCGAGGCAAGTGCTCTACCACTGAGCCACAACCCCAGCCCCTTTAGTTTGGTTTTTGATTAGGTTTTATTCATTTTGGGGGAGAGGGTACTGAGGATTGAACTCAGGGGCACTCAACCATTAGCCCTTACAAGCATGTGCCACCATGCTGGGCAGGTTTTTTGTTTTTCTTTTTGTAGTACTGGAGATTAAACCCAAGGATTCCCACATGCTAGGCAAGTGCTGTACTATTGAGCTACACCTCCAATCCTGATGAGTTTCTTAATATCTCTGGGCTCCTGTTTCCTTAACAGTAGCATATGGATTGTAATACTCTCTCCTCCTTATATTGTTGTGTAGAATAAATGAATTGTTACATGTAAATCCCTGGTGTACAGTAACTACTCAATACACGGTGGTCGGTCACTGTGATGATGGTGATGCCGCTGCTGCCAACCACTACTAGAGTGATGGAGGAGAAATTATCTGAAAGGTTCTTCTGATTCTTGGGATAGTTTGTAGTTGATCTAGTTAAATATTGCTTGGAATTAGTGCATGTCATCTGGATTTTGGAAATCTTGAACTAAAGTCAATTATAAATTCACCCAAAGTCGATCACACTAGATTTAAATCTCTAGTGGGGGCTATAAAGGTTAATAGGACAAGGTTCCTGCCCTGGAAGAGCTTTGTTAGACTAGGATTGATAAATGAATGTCCCCAAAACAAACTAAAAATTGCCTGATATTTTTGTTATTGTAATGAATTTAATTATAATGAACACATAACATGAAGATTCAAGAATGAGAAATGCAATGAAACTGCTACTCAAGATTCTGGAGTCAGAGCAGGGCGCGGTGGCTCAAACCTGTAATCCCAGCACTTAGGGAGGCTGAGACAGGAGAATCGCGAGTTCAAAGCCAGCCTCAGCAATGGCGAGGTGCTAAGCAACTCAGTGAGACCCTGTCTCTACATAAAACATAAAATAGGGCTGGGGATGTGGCTCAGTGGTCAAGCACCCCTGAGTTCAATCCCAGGGGTATTGAAAAAAAAAAGATTCTGTAGTCAGTACAGTGGGGAGGAGCTGGACATCCATGGACAACATTCTAATCTTTTTATGTTTCTTTGCTTAGCATCTGAACATTTTGTGTAATCTTTATATATGTTAATAGAAGGTAGCTTTCCCAGTGTTCTCTTTCAATCTGTGTTTTTTTAAAATTTAAGTTGTAGATGAACACAATACATTTTATTTATTTATTTATTTATTTATTTATTTATTTATTTATTTATTTATTTTTGTGGTGCTGAGGCTTGAACCCAGTTCCTCACCCATGCTAGGCAAGTGTTCTACCACTGAGCCACACCCCAGCCCCATCAATCTGTGTTTTGTATTGTTGTTTTCTTTTGATTTTAGCCTTAAAAAAAGAAGCCAGGCTAATAATCACACCTATATCATATGGTTGTGAGAATTAAATGTACTACTGCTTTTAAAAGTTTTAGCCTCCATGCCCAAACCACTAAATTCTCAACTTCCTCTGTTTGAGGGGAATAGAATAGATTTTGCCTGGTGGCAGAACAATAGCTGTAACTTTAGCCCATCTTTCCTTCTCTGAATTTGAAGGACAAAAAATTTTTGTTTGATTTAATTTTTTTAACTTCAAACTATGCAAAAAACTGTTGTGCATGACTTTTGTTGAAGAAAAACAGAAACTGACAACAGGGATAGGTTTGTATGCTTCCTAAGTCTTTGATAGTTTGAAAAGATTGTTCTGGGGGCTGGGGTTATGGCGCAGTGATAGAGCGCTCTCCTAGCACACGAGAGGCACTGGGTTCGATCCTCAGCACCACATAAAAATAAAATAAAGCTATTGTGTCCACCTACAACTAAAAAATAAATATTAAAAAAAAAAAAGATTGTTCTGACTGGTTCCTCCTTGGTTCCCTCTTGATTGTTGGTATCTCCAACCATCCAATCATTCAAGCTAGACAGGGAAGAGCCATGTTTAGGGTCTGGATGAGGAAAAGTAGAGAGAAGAGACTGAATGGCTAAAGTGGAAATAGCTTTAAAAAGCAAAAAAAGCAGATGAGTGCCCAGATTGATTTAGGGGACTGGATTTAATAAAATAGGGAATAGTCCCAAAGACTAGAGGGAGCACTATTGGACTAATGGTTCTCAAAGAGCAGACACTATATCTTGGTCATCCCTGTCCCCTCAGCACCCAGCACTGTACCTGGCACCAGTGTGGGTCACCATCACCCCTATGGGAATATGCAGGCTGAAAGCCCAACCTTATGTACAAGGGGCTTTCTGGGCTTCTAGGGAGAAAAAGTCCATTAGATTTCTGTAGGTGGTACAGTGAATATCCAGTGGAGTGGAATATAGAAGAATTCTCAGAGGGAATAAGGACACAGGGATATAGACAGGAGCGACAATAATCATGGTGATGGCTGTGGCATTGCTGTGGTGGCTACAACAGCAAGAATGACAATGACAGTGGTCAGGATGGAAAGCAGCTTTTCCTAAACTTTGATGGCTCCTGGCACTGAGCCAGAGTTTCTAAGACTTTCTCTTTCATGGTCTTCAGGAGCACTGATTGTGGAGGTCGAGAGGAGGTTATCACATGGAGTTCCAGCCTTGGAATTGATGTGAGACCAGCCATTATATGACTACCTTCAAGCCTGGCAGCCACAGAAACTTTTGCTACATTTTGAGAATCCAGCAGATAATAATTTCATTTTACAAGTGAAGAAATAGGTCCAGAGAGGTTAGGCAACTTGTTCAAAGGCGCAGAGGTAATAAACAGTGAAGCAAGGATTTAATCTCAAGTAAGGGCTTTCTGTGGCTCCAGAGACCCTTTGATATTGATTCAGCAATGGTAACACATGCGAGACTTTATGAACAAGAAATCCATAGCCTATCTCTATTCCCTGGGTGTGCACCCTTATGGGTCAGCTCAGATACTAAATGAAAAACAGGAAGTCTCCACAAAAGAAAAAGAAGAAAAAAAAAACCGTATTTTTATCAAATCTAAATGTATATACAAATTATGTTCCTATTATAATCAGGCACATAAGCATATGAATATTATTAAAATATTAAAATTCATTATTAAATCATATTATTATAAACTTATTAAAATAAATTTGATTTCTACCACTTTTTATTTGAAAAATATAATTGTACGAGTTATTTCAAATATGTATTATGTTTTTGTTTTTGTTTTGTTTTGTTTTGTTTTGTTTTGTTTTGTTTTGTTCTGTTTTGTTTTTGGTACCAGAGATTGAACTCAGGGTTACTCAACCGCTGAGCCACATTCCCAGCCCTATTTTGTGTTTTATGTAGAGGCAGAGTCTCACTGAGTTGCTTAGCACCTTGCCGTTGCTGAAGCTGGCTTTGAACTTGTGATTCTCCTGTCTCAGTCTCCCAAAGTGCTGGGATTACAGGCATGCGCCACCTCACCTGGCTTCAAATATTTATCATGTATAATGTTATTATAACACATATTTCAATTACCGTATATTTTTAAATTGTATTTATTTTTTAATCTCAATTACTGTATATTTTAATTGTCATTTTTTCATATAAAGGATATGTATAGGTTCATTATTTGCCTTTGCAGAAGACTCAGGAAAGATTATTAGGTTTATTAATTCATAGTTTAATCCTATTGATAAAAAAAAATCAGAGTGATTCTAAAAGGATAACTGATTCTGTTTTTACAATCTTAAGTTTGACTTATCCAACCAACTTGTCTATAATTCAGTGAGAGTAACAGCAGTGAGGGGGAACATGTCCCAAGTGAGATCTACCACTGATGCTTCTGTTGAACAAAAGCCACCTGCTTCATTAACTATTGTGCCAAGCTAAGGCATAGCAGCATGGTTTTCCTTCAAAACAAAAGCTTTTGAATAAGGAAGTTAGGTTAGATTAACAGGATATCAGATCAAATACTTATTTTCTTAGTTTTTTTAAGTACACATTGAGGATGTATACTTGAAAGTCAAGGAAGGTAACCATGAAAACCAGGAAAGATTTTGGGTGGTCAAGGAGCTAGAGGATAACAGCAAATAGCTAAAACAGGCAAGGACATTTGGGGGTGGTGCCATTAGTAAAACAAGGGCAACAAACTTTCCTTAGTCTGTTCTAGCTTTTTATTTCTCCTTTTAGTCCTGTGAACTTTTGCTTTATGTTTTAATGTTATTAGTTGCTTATATTTATGTTATTGTTATATCAGTTGTTAAATTAACAATATAATTAACTTATATTGTCATATTAGTTGCTTAATGGTATATTTTCCTAGTAGATTGACTTCTACCATCTATAAATTAAATGTTTTTATTTTCAGTACTACTTTTTTAAAAAAATTGTAGACGGATACAATATCTTTATTTTATTTATTTATTCTTATGTGGTGCTAAAGATCGAACCCAGTGCCCTATGCATGCATGGCAAGCACTCTACCACTGAGCTACAATCCCAGCCCTCAGTACTACTTCTTGACACTCTTGGTTGTTTAGTTTGTTTAATGTTTTACAATGATGGGTGATGGATATCAAACTCAAGGCCTCGTACATGCTAGACAAGTGCTGTACTACAGAGCTACAGCCCAGCCCTCAACTTTACTTTGATTGGAAGAACTTTTCATATCTTTGTAAAAGATGACTCTTGTAGGCAATATATAGTTGAATTTCACTTTATCCGTTTTCATAATCCTTGCTTTTTAACTTGAATTATTTTACCATTTAGATTTAGCATTATTAGACATACTTGGTTTAAAATATACCCTCTTATATATTGCTTTCTAGATGTGTTCTATGTTTATTTTTTCTCTCCTTTTGGATTATTTTGTATAATTCCATTTTCTCTCAGTATTAGCTTCTTAGTTTTAGATTCTTTCACTATTCTTTCAATGGTTATCGGAGATAATTAAATTGTTACTCTCAATGTCTGAATTTACTTTATACTTCACTTACCAAAGTCTAATATTAACTAGAAACTTTACCACATCCCTGACAACCAAAGGAGCTTAGTAACTCTTGCCCTTTTTCCATCTCATGGATCATTCTTGCAAATTTTAATTTCATACAAATTTTAGACTCTGCAAAACATTGTTATTGTTTTAGAGTGATTAGTTTACCTTTTCCAATGCATTTCTATTTTCCACTGCTCTTCATTCTTTTCTACATTTCTGAGATGGTATTTCGTATTTTTTTCTGCTTAATGAATACACTTTACTATTTCTTTTAATTTTAACATTGATAGTTTCATGATGCCAAGATCAATTTTGATTTCTAAAGACACTGAACTGCCAGGTGTGGTAGCACATGCCTGTAATCCCAGCTTCTTGGGAGGCTAAGGTAGTTTGAGGCCAGCCTCAGCAATTTAGCAAGATCCTGTCTCAAAGTAAAATAAAAAAGAATAGGTTGGGATGTAGCTCAGTGGTAAAGTGCTTGCATAGCATGCACTTGGCCCAGGATTTGATCCAGTACTTAATTTCTTATTATTCAAAGACAATACTTTTATTAGATATATAGTGCTATGATGGCAGTTTTCTTTCTCTTCTTTTTTCTTTCTTTTTTTTTTTCTTTTTTTTGTGGTACTGAGCATTAAACTCAGGGGCCCTCTACCACTAAGCTACATCCTCAGCCCCTTCTAAAATTTTGAGACAGCTAGAGCTGGCCTTCAACTTGGAGTTCTCTTGCCTTAGCCTCCCAGGTCACTGGAATTACAGGCATTTACCACCACACCAAGCTGTCTAATAATCTTTTATTATCTCCTTCTTTGAGTTTCAAGTTTTGCTCTTCTTTTTTTCTAGATTCTTCTTTCTTCTTCTTCCCCTAATCCCTTCCCTTTCTTCTTCTCCTACTGGAGATTTAACCCAGGAATGCTTTACAACTGAGCTATATCCTCAGCCCCGCCCCCCCCCCCTTTTTTTTTTTGAGACTGGGTCTCACTAAATTGCTGACTCAGCCTCCTGAGCTGCTGGAATTACAGGTGTTTACCGCCTTGTCTGGCTCTTTTTTGTAGTTTCTTAAGGTGAAAGTTTAGGATTTGATTTGAGATCTTTCTTCTTTTTTGCTCCTAAGCACTGCTTTAGTTGTGTCCTGTAAGTTTCATATGCTGTGTATTTTTTCTCATTCCTAAGTACTTTCTAATTTCCCTTATGATTTCTTTGTTGAACACCTGGTTATTTAGGAGTGTGTATTCTAATTGCCACATACTTGTGAATTTCTCAAATGTCCTTCTGCTGTCAATTTTTAATGTCATTCCATTGTGATTGAACAACCTACTCTGTATGATTTCAGGCCCTTTAAATTTATTGAGGCATGTTTCATATGTTTATGACCTAACATATAGTCTATCCCAGAACTCCATATTTGAGAAGAGTATGCTTTGCTGCTATGGATGAAATGTTCTATAAATATATCTGTTGATCTTTTTTCCATTGTTATATATTTTTATTGTTATTTTTTTTTCCACACCTGTACTTCTAATTGGCATATTATTACAGTTTTCTATTTCTTTTGACACAATACCTCTATTTTATTTATTTATTTTTATGTGGTGCTAAGGATCGCCTCACATGTGCTAGTTGGGAAAGTGCTCTACCACTGAGCTACAACCCAGCCCTCTATTTCTTTCCTCACTGGCAATTTGTTCTATTATGAAAAGTAACAAATTGAAGTTTCCAACAGTATTCTTTGTTTCTCTTTTCAGTTGTGTCAGTTTTTGCTTGGAGTATTTGAGCTGTTAATTACATATGCTTATAATTGTTACATCTTACCATGAATTGATCCTTCTATCATTAAAGTATGTCCCTTTTTTTTTTTTTTTTTTTTTTTTTTGGTACCGGGGATTGAACTCAGGGGTACTTAACCAATAAACCACATCCCCAGCCCTGTTTTGTATTTTATGTAGAGACAGGGTCTCACTGAGTTACTTAGAGCCTTGCCGTTGCTGAAGCTGGCTTTGAACTCTCGATTCTCCTGTCTCAGCCTCCCAAAGTGCTAGTAAAGTATGTCCCTTTTTCTGGATATAGAAAATGGTGTGCACCTGTAGCCCCAGTACTCAGTGGGCTGAGTTGGGAGGATCATTTAAGTCCAGGAATTTGAGACTAGCCTGGGCAACACAGTGAGACCCCATGGGAAAGAAGGAAAGGAGGAGAGAGGGAGAGAGAAGGATAGAAGGGAGGGAGGGAAGGAGGGAGGGAGGGAAGGAGGGAGGGAGGAAAGGAAAGAAAAGTTTCTCTTTATACCTAGTAAGAATTTTTGTCTTAGAATCTATTTTGGAGACTATTAGAATAGCTACACGTCTCTTTTGGTTACCATATAAACAGTATAACCTTTTACTAACCTTTTATTTTCAACATATTTTTGACATTGACTCTAAAGTGTACCACTTAGAAACAGCATATAGATGGATTGTTTTTATGTTTTGTGGTGCTAGGATGGGCTTTGTGTATGCTAGAGCAAACACTATCTCTGAGCTACTGGATCATATTTTTTAAAGTTCATTCTCCCAGTCTCTCACTTTTGATTGTTCAATCCATTTAATGTAATTACTATTAAGGAAGGATTTATGTCTACCATTTTGCTGTTTCCTATGTTTCATTTTTTTTTTAATTTTTTTTTTAGTTGTAGATGGACACAATGTCTTTATTTTACTGCTTTGTATGTGGTGCTGAGGATCGAACCCAGGGCCCCACCCATGCGAGGCAAGCGCTCTACCGCTGAGCTACAATCCCAGCCCCCATTCCCCATGTTTTATATCTTTTTGTCCACTATACTCCATTGCTGCTTTCTTTTGTATTAATAGGTTTTTCTTATGTTCCATTTTTAATTGTTTTGTCATTTATTTTCTTTATTATATAAACATAGATTGAGTCATTCCTGTTGTTTATAAGGATTATAATTAATGTCTAATATAATAATCTAGTTCAGATTAATGCCAACTTAATATCAACAGTGTACGAAACCTTGTTCATAGCAGGGCGCGGTGGCACACACCTGTAATCCCAGCACTTAGGGAGGCTGAGACAGGAGAATCACGAGTTCAAAGCCAGCCTCAGCAATGGCGAGGTGCTAAGCAACTCAGTGAGACCCTGTCTCTACATAAAACACAAAATAGGGCTGGGAATGTGGCTCAGTGGTTGAGTACCCCTGAGTTCAATCCCCCGTATCAAGAAAACCCCCCAAAAAAAACCTTGCTCACGTATAGCTGTCCCCTTCCCCCTTCTGTGATGTTGTCATGCAAATTACATGTTCACACATTATGTGGCCAACTGCACAGTTGTATAATGATAGCTGTATGCAGTTGTCTTTTAAATCAGAAAGGAGGAAAAAAGAATTATAAACAAAATATATTTATATTGTCTTTAATTAACCTAGTTACCTTCGCCAGTGCTTTGTTTTTACACGTGGATTCAAGTTACTCGCTAATGTTTTTTCATTTCATCATGATGGACTCCCTTTAATATTTCTTGAGTTTCCTAATGCCAAATTGCCTCAGTTTTGTTTTTCTTTCTTTCTTTTTTTGGTACTGGGGATTGAACTCAGGGGCACTCGACCACTGAGCCACATCCCCAGCCCTATTTTGTGTTTTATGTAGAGACAGGGTCTCACTGAGTTGCTTAGCGCCTCGCCATTGCTGAGGCTGGCTTTGAACTCAGATTCTCCCGTCTCAGCCTCCCAAATTGCTGGGATTACAGGCTTGCGCCGCCACCCCTGGCTTCCATTTGATTTTTATCATTTCTATTTCCTTATTGATATTCCCTATTTGTTGAGATATTATTCTCTTATTTTTTTTAAGAACCCTTCAATCTCATGCTTTTCTTCATTTAATAAAAAGAAAATATGGTTTCCTTTAGCTCTTCAAAGACATTTAAAATAACTGGAAACAACTAAGTTTTACAGGCACACAATATATTTTTAAATTGTAATATTTTAAAAAATTTTAATCTGCTAGTTAAATTTGCCAACAATATTGATGTTTATTCTTTAATCTTTGATACTGTTCATATTTTCAGTGACTCTTTTTAGGTGCAATTCATATTATATAAAGGCAACCATTTTAAAGTATATAATTCAGTGGCATTTAATGTATTTAATAAGGTGCCTGGGTAGCTCAGTTGGTAGAGCACAAGACTATTAATATATTCGAGTGTTTTCCAGCTACCACCTCTACTCACTTCTAACACATTTTCAGTACCCTAAAGAGAATCACATATCTGTTAGGCGATTATTCCCCAATTACCCCCTCACTCCAGACTTGGTTATAAACCAATTCGCTATTTCTATGGATTTACCTATTCTGAATGTTTCATAAAAATGGAATCATGCAATATGTGACCTTTTGACTTAGTTCACTGAGAACAATGTTTTGAGTGTCTTCTACATAATAGCATGCACCAGTACTTTAATTTTTACACGTATATGCCACATTTTGTCTAGCCATTCATATATTGATAGGCATTTGGGTTGTTTGTTTGGCTGTTGTAAATGGTGCTGCTGTATTTGTCTACTGATTTTTGTATGGATGCATGTTTTATTTTCGTATGGCAGATACCTAGGAGTGAAATTGCTGGGCAATCCTAAAGTTTTGGAACTCACTTTCATTCACATTGCTAAACCATTTTACATTCCCATTAGCAACATACAAGAGTTTCCTTATCCCGGAAGCCTCACCAACACTTGATCTTTTTCTGTATTTTTTGGTGAAGCTCATTCTCATGAATGCAAAGTGGTCTCTCTTGTGGCTTTGAGTTGCATTTTTCTTATGATTACTTTGATGGCATGGATTTCTTCTGAATTTATCCTGTTTGGAATTTGATAAATTTCTTGGATGTGTAGATTCAAAACGTTTTAAACAAATTTGAAAGGTTTGGGGCCATTATTTCTTCAAATATTCTTTCTGTGCCTTTGTCTCTCTTTTCTTCTTGAACTCCAATTTTGCAAATGTTGGTATGTTTGGTGGCACACCACAGGTCTTCTGTTGTATAATTTTTAACAACCTGGTCTGAGCTCCACTGATTCTTTCTACTGCTTCTACGGCTTGCGCACGTCTACTATTGGAACCCTTCAGTGATTTTCTTTCTCACTCATTATTGTACTTTTCTGCTCCTAATTTGTCCATCTCCTTTATATAGTTTCTTTACTGATAGTCTCTATTTGTTGAGACTTTGCTTTCCTGGATTCCTTTAGCTCTGAATATATTTGAGATAGTTGCTTAAAATATTTTTGCTAGTACTTAGTTATGATGTCCTGTAGCACAGTAGGACATCACATATTATATTGTACATTTTGATAAAGCTAGGATTTGGAATATTTTCACCATAAGTAAATAACTGGTTGGGTGCAGTGATGCACACTTGTGATACAAGTGACTTGGGAGGCTGAGGCAAGAGTATTGCAAGTTTGAGGCCAGCTTCAGCAACTCAGTGAGGCCCTGAGCAACTTAGTGAGACCTTGTCTCAACATAAAAAATAAAAAAGGCTGGGGATGTAGCTCAGTGGTGTAGTGCCCCTGGGTTCAATCCCCAGTACAAGTTAAAAAAAAAAAAAGGTAGATATGTTTAATTTATATTAAACATTATACAATGTATACATGTATTGAAATATCACACGGTACTCCATAAATATGTGTACTTTT
The DNA here is from genome assembly GCA_004024805.1 of Geosciurus inauris. Classification (NCBI taxonomy): domain Eukaryota; kingdom Metazoa; phylum Chordata; class Mammalia; order Rodentia; family Sciuridae; genus Geosciurus; species Geosciurus inauris. The sequence continues at coordinate 21,945 of PVHX01018241.1, read as the reverse complement.
TAGGTTTTATGTATGTTTAAGTTTAAAGAAAAGTCACTTTCAGAATTAAAAAACAAAGTCCAATGTGCACTTTCTCAGAGTGTATTACTTGTTCTGTGAATGGGCTATGCTTTAATTCCATGCATCATTTTGTTGAAAGATGTGAGCATTTTGTGTTTTTTTTTTTGTTTTTTTTTTTTAAATATTTATTTTTTAGTTGTAGGTGGACAGAATATCTTTATTTTATTCTTATGTGGTGCTGAGGATCGAACCCAGTGCCTCATGCATGCTAGGCGAGCACGCTACCACTGCGCCATAACCCCAGCCGGTGTGAGCATTTTGAATCTTTAATGTGGTAACTCAAAATCGTATTCTTCAGTTCTCAGGGGCTTTATTGTTTGCTATGGGTTTATAGTAGCCTAGTAACTTTTCTAAGCTGTTTTTGTAGTCTTTTTTTTACTTAGTGGTCTCTAAGGTCTCTTCTTGTTGCTTATGTTCAGCTCGTGTGTTGACAGATTTTCTTGAAGACCAGTCACCCAAAATATAAATAAAACAAGAAAAAACTCTCCTAGATTTGTAGATTGGTTGTATTGGGCCGCACCTTTGGTGCTTAGCCAGGCCTTTTAAAATCTGCCGTGGCCTTTACTTCTTGCTTACATAGCCTAGAGAGCTGACAGGTGGAAGCTTAGGCTCAGGTCTTTTGTCACTGTGCATGTAGCTTCCTAGGTTCCCCAGCATATGTGGGTACTTTGGATAATCTAATTTCCCTAAGAAATTCTCTCCCTGCATTTTCTCTCAGGCTTTTGGCACTTCTTTCCTTGCCTCAACTGTGACTGTTGGCCCTAGGTGGCAGTGGGTTGTTCATTTGCCCAGTAGTTGTTTTTTTGGGTTGTTTTTTTTTTTTTTTTTTGGTACCAGGGTTTGAACTCAGACGAATCAACCACTGAGCCACATCCCCAGCCCTATTTTGTATTTTATTTAGAGACGGTCTCACCTAGTTGCTTAACATCTCGCCATTGCTGAGGCTGGCTTTGAACTCACAATTCTCCTGTCTCCATAGCCACTGGGATTACAGGTGTGGGCCACCATGTCCAGCTGCCTTGTTTTTGAGAAAGGCTTGCCACTCTACCTTGAGTTTTGAGATAGTGAAACAAAAGCAATGCCCTTCAGTTGTCTCAAATTAGAACAATCTTTTGAGAATAAAGCCTCTCTGCTCCCTAGAAACCAGGGACCACCAACCCATGAGGAGAATGTGGGCTGCCTTTTTTAGGACTACTGAAGATTCTTTGAGATGGGGTGAGGGTGGTGAAGACCACATAAAACACCACAATGTTTTCCTATTGTATCAGCTTTGCCTTCTTGACTCAGCTTATGCTTAGTAGCTATAAACATTGAACTGTCTTGAGTTAGGACCTTGTTTCTCAATGTTGTTGCTTGATTTTTTTCATTGTTTCTGTGAAGGAACATGTACTTGTAGTTATTCTGGCCCCCCACCCCTTAACAGTCCTGGGAATTGAACCCAGGGGTACCCTACCATCAAGCTACATCCCAGCTTTTTATTTTTTTGAGACAGGGTCTAAGTTGCCTAGGCTAGTTTCCAATGTATGATCCTCTTGCTTCAGCCTCCTGAACTGCTCGGATTACAACACTCTGTTGTAATGGATGCAACTCTTGGTTATTTTTTGAGTGCCTAACATTGTATATGAAAATTTGTATGCTGATTTATGGCTCTGGATGTTAAAGTTTTATGGATTTCTTTTTTTCTGTCAGGCAGTTAAATTAGGTACATTAACATTTTCAAATAAATTTAAAATGAAACAGAATGAGATGATTTAAAGCTGAACATCAAGCCATGTGGCAGTCTATTTCTCATTATCTTATACATAAGGAAGAAGCCCTTGGAACGCAACTGGAAGCTTGACATACTATTGCTTGGTGATGCTTATGTAGAAATTCATTTTAGTAGTTCTAAGGCAGTTTGCTAAACTCAATAATAGCCAGATAAGAAATTATAACGCAAGCAAGTTAATCAGGAAACCAAATTTATTAACTACGGATGTTCCAATGGCAGTTTATTAGATATTATCATTGCTTATGTTGATACCTGTTTGCAGAAAAATTATATCTTTTATTTTTATTAAAATAATGAATACTTCTGCAAGGTAAATTTAATTCCTTGAAGCAGCAGAATTTCTAATTCTCTGATATGGCACGGTTTTACCTCACTATCAAAGTCATCTTTCTAAAATGTATATACTAAACTTGATGTAGGCACACAATTCTTTCTACATGCTCTGTAGAAGAACTTCCAGAAATATGGTCACCAAATAAAAAATACCAGGGTTCTTTTAAAGGTTAAGATTTCAAAAGAGAAAAAAAATATATATATATATGTACATACTTTATTATATACAAGATAAGCAAAAGGATATAAATTTTAGTCATAATTGAGAGTTCAAAAGTTTTTTAAATTATAGTGACCTTCTCCAAAAGACAAAGGCTTTAGAGTGGTGCCACAAAGCCATGAATCAAAATTCTAGGCATTTCACCCATAACAGCAATTTATATTGTGGAGAAGTTGGTTTTTGTGGGGCCTAATAAAAGAATGAAATGCTTTTATATCCAGGAAAAACCAATTAAAATATCCCTGAAGGAAGGGATACTTTCAGGGTTATGTTTATCATCGACACTAATAATCACTGAAAAATGTTTAAGATTTCTGGGTAAAATTCTGGGTTTCTCATAATAATAAAAGAAACTATAGTTCAACATATGGTTTGGTGACAAATAAAAAGGGAGAAAGTGGGCTGAGGAGAAGGCAACACAGCTTGTGGAAGAGGCAAGAAAACACAGACTTAACCAAGTCTCATCAAGAAAACAAATGAGTTGGTCATTTCCAAGGCCAAGTGTTGGAAATATTTATCTACATAAGTTCAAGCCTAGAATAACACAGTTCCCATATGTTCTATATTTAATAATGTACAAGAAAAATATTTTTCAGTTGTTATAGAAAGGCTATTTTATATGAAAAGCTAGAAACATATTTACTCAATGCAAATCCCAAATGAAACTCAACTTAATATATAGAAATTAGAGGGATGACCAAAAACTAGATATTAAATTCAACTACATTTACCGTACTGTCTTGACACATTCTCTTCCTTTTTAATCTGTACACAAGGCTCAAGATCTGGGGTTTCAGGTTTTATTTTTGATTTTTCTTAAAAATAATCTCAACCCTCAAGTTAACTAAAGATTTATCTGGGCTCGTAGTGGTAATCTGCTCTTTGTAACAGAGTGCTCTGTAGATTCTTCCACTTTAGATCTCTCCACCAGGTTAACGCCTTTGTTTTCTTTGTCTTTTCCGTGTGATTTTTTATGCTGTGGATTTAAGAGGAGAAATTAAGTCAATATAATATAATATTAAAAAAATATAATAATTTTTTAAATTTTTTTTAGTTGTAGATGGACACAAATATCTTTATTTTATTTATTTATTTTGTATGTGGTGCTGAGGATCGAACCCAGTGCCTCCCGCATGCAAGGCAAGCGCTCTACCACTGAGCTACAATCCCAGCCCCTAATATAATGTTTTATAGACATTATTTTTAATTTCAAAGTTCCCTGGGTTGACATGACAGCTTTAGTATGGAAAATTTCAGGTAACATTCAATACAAATTTGAGCAAACTATTTCTGACAAGTACAGGTGAATGCCTTCTTTATATTACCACTAATGGAAGAAATTGGGTAAAAGAAATACTAGTTTTCTGCATTATTTTCTAAGACAAAATTGCAAATTATACTGTAGAGTAGTGGTTCTCTTAGGGCGTGATTTTTCTACCCAACAGACATGTAGCAATGTCTGGAGACATTTTTGGTTGTTACAACTAGGAAGTGGGTGCTACTGAATTCCAGTGAGTAGAAGCTACAAATGCTACTACACCTCATACAATTACAACAAAAATTATCCAGTTCTAAATATAAATAGTGCTGCTGAGATATCCTGCTTAGGGAAACAAAGATTTATTATTATTTATAAAAATCAATTGTATTTTGGGCAGAGAAGCTGATACATGGGCTATATAAGAAATTTTGGTGTACCCAGAGACAAACTCACATAAATAGTTATCTCATACTAGATAAAAGGCACTATAAGTATACATTAGAGAAAAGATAGCCTCTTCAACAAATGGTGCTGGGAAAACTGAAAATCCACATGTAGCAAAGTGAAATTAAACCTCTATCTCTTACCCTGCACAAAACTCAACTCAAAGTGGATCAAGGACCTATGCATTTGACCAGAGACCCTGTGCCTACTAGAAGAAAAAGTAGGTTCAAATATACATCATGTCAACTTAGGAACTGAATTCCTCAACAGGACTCCTAAAGCACAAGAAGTAAAATCAAGCATCAATAAATAAGATGGTGTCTAACTAAAAAGCTTCTTCATAGCAAAGGAAACAATCAAGAATGTAAAGAGAGAGCCTACAGAATGGGAGAAAATCTCTGCTACCTCAGATAGAGCATTATTCTCCAAGATATATAGAGAACTCTGAAAACTTAACACCAAAAAAGCAAATAACCTAATCAATAAATGGACAAAGGAACCGAACAGGCACGGACTCCTAAAGCACAAGAAGTAAAATCTAGCATCAATAAATAGATGATGAGCGGTAGAGCGCTTGCCTCGCATGCGTGAGGCCCTGGGTTCGATCCTCAGCACCACATACAAAGCAATAAAAGAAAGACATTGTGTCCATCTACAACTAAAAAAATATTAAAAAAAAAAAACAAAAAAAAAAACTACGCTGAGATTCCAGCTCACTCTAGTCAGAATGGCAATTATCAAGAATACAATAAGGGGGGCTGGGATTATGGCGCAGTGGTAGCATGCTTGCCTAGCACGCATAAGGCACTGGGTTCAATCCTCAGCACCACATAAAAATAAAATAAAGATATTCTGTCACCTACAACTAAAAAAATAAACATTAAAAAAAAAAGAATACAATAAGGGGCTGGGGTTATGGTGCAGTGGTAGCGTGCTCGCCTAGCATGTGTGAGGCACTGGGTTCGATCCTCAGCACCACATAAAAATGAAATAAAGATATTCTGTCTACCTACAACTAAAAAATAAATATTTTAAAAAAAAAGAATACAATAAATATTGACAAGGATGTGGGGAAAAAGGTACACTCATACATTGCTGGTGGGACTGCAAACTGGAAAACAGTATAGAGATTCCTCAGAAAACTTGGAATGGAACCACCATTTGACGCAGCTATCCCACTCCTTAGTTTATACCCAAAGAACTTAAAATCAGCATGCTACAGTGACACAGCCACATCAATGTTTATAGCAGCTCAATTCACAACAGTTAATCAATGGAACCAACCTAGGTACCCTTAGACAGATGAATGAAGAAAATGTGGGATATACACAATGGAATATTATGCAGCCATAAAGAAGAATGAAATTATGGCTTTTGCCAGTAAATGGATGGAACAGGAGACTATCATGCTAAGAGAAATAAGCCAATCCCAAAAAACTAAAGGCCAAATGTTCTCTGATATGCAGATGCTAACACACAATGGGGCAGGGTTAGCGGGTGGAGAATAGAAGTTCAGTGGATTAGACTGAGGAATGAATGAAGAAGAGAGGGGGGATGGGAATAGGAAAGACAGTAGAATGATTGGACATATCTTTCCTGTGTTCATATATGAATACACAACCAGTGTAACTCCACATCATTTTCAACCACAAGAATGCAATCCTAATTAGAATAAGTTATATTTCATGTATGTATAATATGTCAAAATATACTCTACTGTCATGTACATCTAAAAAGAACAAATTTAAAAAATGTTGAAAAAACAAAAAAGAGAAACTTCAGTGTATCTTATTTTTAAAATTTATTTCACATTTCTTATTTGGAAGTTTTATTTCATTGGAATCCTACTTGCCCATAATGAATTGGTGATAATCGGGTGTACTGGTACATACATATAACCCCAGCAAGTGGGGAAGCTAAGGCAGGAGGATCACAAGCTTATGGACAACCTTGGCAATGTAGTGAGACTCTATCTCAAAATAAAAAGTAAAAAGTACTGGGGATATAGCTCAGTGGTTGAGCATCACGAGTTCAATCCCTAGTACTACTTAAAAAAAAAAATCCTAGTGACATTGATTGTGCACTCAGTCGTTGATGTTAAGACAAATCCTAAACCAGCTTTAAAGTTCTAGGCCCAGCACAGGGCTAGGGATGAGCTCAGTGGTACAGCATTTGCTGAGCATATATCAGGCTCTGGGTTCAATCCCCAGCAAAGCAAAAATAAAGCCTCCCTCCCCCGCCCCCCTGCCAAAAAAATTAACTAATAAAAGAGATTTAGACCCAGAGAAATTCTCCACATCACCATCTTTTAAATCTGGCAACCCCCCCACATCAGAACCTTTCTGATACTGTAGGGACTTCCTTGCCATAGCTGAGTCACTAAGTCTAACCTTTAAAATGCCACAAACAATAATAATTAAAGGATTTTTGACCAGGGATTAAGTGGTTGCTAAGGTCTCCTATCTTTCCCCCCTTTCCTAACTTTACAAGAAAGAAGAAAAGGGTCAAAAACTGAAATATACTTATAGTTCTTTAAAAGCAAAAAAATAAAGCAAAAGGTAGGAAGAATTTGGGGATGAAATTGCCCTGAGGTAAACAGAGAGGAATTTAAGGGAATCTGTGCTAGAATTTTTTTTTTTCATATTTTATTTATTTGTTCTATTTAGGCTTACATGTTAACAGAGTGCAATTTGATTAATTGTACATAGAGGATAACATATCAATTCTCTAGTTGTAAGTTGTATAGAATCACAACATATATGCAGTCATACATAAAGTTAGGGCAATGATAACCATCATATTCCACCACCTTTACTGTCCCCATGCCCCCTCCCCCCTTACACCCCTGTGAACAGAGATCCACCATTGTTCCCATGTCCTCCCATATTATGGATCAGCATCCAGTTATCAATGAGTACATTTGGCATTTGGTTTTCTGAGATTGGCTTACTTCATTTAGCATGATATTCTCCAACTCCATCCATTTACCTGCAAATGCCATAATTTTATTCTCTCTTATTGCTGAGTAATATTCCATTGTGTATATATACCACAGTTTCTTTATCCAGTCATCTATTGAAGGGCATCTTGGTTGGTTCCACAGTTTAGCTATTGTGAATTGAGCTGCTATAAACATTGAAGTGGCTGCGTCACTGTAGTACGCTGTTTTTAAGTCTTCTGGGTATAGACCAAGGAGTGGGATAGCAGGCTCAAATGGTGGTTCCATTCCAAGTTTTCTAAGGAATCTCCATACTGCTTTCCAGATTGGTTGTACCAATTTGCAGTTCCAACAATGTATGAGCGTGCCTTTTTCCCCACAACCTCGCCAACACTTACTGTTGTTTGTATTTTTGATAATTGCCATTCTGACTGGCATGAGATGAAATCTTAGGGTAGTTTTGATTTTGTGCTAGAATTTTTAACAGTTTAAATCAGGGATGGAGAAAGAATGTTTGGACCTTGAGGAAAAAAGGCCTGCAAATCTATTAAAAACAGGCACACACACACCTATCAGAAGCAGCAGTTTAACTATAAACTGTACATATCTGTCTTACATAAGGAAATTCTTAATTTGCCCAAGCTTATATCTTCAAAATAGAGGAAAGATGCCAGTTTATAGTGCCATGTTCCCAATAGTGTTAAAAGGGGGGTAAGGAGAGGTCATAGGATTTAACTGCATAGGATGAGGGCAGACAGGAGCTCAGGAAACTCAGAGGAATAGTTAACAAGAGAGGAACTTCAGGCAGGATAAATCACTAACATAACATTAGAGGCTTCACTCTAAAAACTGCGTAAGCCTTCAGAGTCTAACGGGCAGATACAGGATCCAAGCCTTCCAGGTCAAAGTAGAAGGAAGGGAAAAAGGACTACTCTTAGTATCCAATCTGAGTATATAAGAAGCAGAAAAGGAATAAATGTAATAGCTAAAAGTTACCAGCTAAATATGTAGATTAAACAAAAATTTGCCTCTATTTATCCTATAGAAAATCCCTTATCAGGGCTGGGGTTATGGCTCAGTGAGTGCTTGCCTCACATATGTGAGGCACTGGGCTCGATCCTCAGCACCACATAAAAATAAGTAATCAAAATAAAGATATTGGGTCCATGTATAAAAAATTTAAAAATATATTTAAAAAGAAAGAAAACCCCTTATCAATATCAGATTATGTAAATAAGATAAATCATAAAAGTTAATAAGCTTTCCCAAAGCAATGACTGAAAATTTATTTGTTGTTGTACACCAGGAGTCATGCCTTTATACTGAATAGTAAGTGATTGACTTATGAGGGGTGTGGAAGGATTATCTGAAATTATATAATCAGGTACCTGGAAAAATGGAACCCCACCACTTGAAGAACAGTCCACACTGGTATCTACAGATGGCTCTTGATTTATAGGTTCTTCAATGTATTGCACCAGAACTGCCTTTTCTTCATCCATGTCCTAAAATAAGAAGTCAGATGAGTGATTAAGTCCAATGCTTAAAACTAATCACAAAAAAAGGTCAGATAACTATGAGATGCAGGGCAGGTTTGAGGAGTAAAGAGTAACATTCTTCACGTGAAACCAAGCACATAAAGAGTAAGAGAGAGTTCTAAAACTATGATACTTTAAGTTTTACCTGATTGGTTTCTTCTTTGTTGTTTTCTGAACAACTTATCATCAACAGCTCAGGCCGATTCTTTTCCAGCTGATCAAGGAGCTGTTCACGTGGTTTGGTTCTCACTAGTGTTGATGGGTATGGATAATTCTTTCTCTGTGGTGTTGTACCTGTAGTGAACAATAGACAAGTGGGGAAAGTTTGAGACATAAATAATATTTTTTATTTTTTAAAATTAAAAAAAAATGGTGGTACTGGGGATTGAATCCAGGGGTGCTCTACAACTAGGTACATATTCACATCATTTTATTATTTTTTATTATTATATGTGTATTTAGTGGTCCTGGGGAATTAACTCATAGGCACTCTACCACTGATCTATCACCCCAACCCCCCTGCCCCAGCTTTTTTTTGGTACCAGGGATTGAACTCAGGAGCACTCGACCACTGAGCCACATCCCCAGTCCTATTTTGTGTTTTAGAGACAGGGTCTCACTGAGTTGCTTAGCACCTCACCATTGCTGAGGCTGGCTCTGAACTTGTGATTCTCCTGTCTCAGCCTCCCTAAGTGCTGGGATTACAGGTGTGTGCCACTGCACCCGGCTTTAAGATAGGTAAATTGCTGCAACTGGCCTCAAATTTGTGATCCTCCTGCCTCAGCTTTATATAAGATTTCTTAAAAATACATTAAAGCTTTTTTAAAAATCCTGTGTAAAACAGCTTGTTAACACCTTTTCCAAATGAATCTAGTCTTCCAAAAATAATATGCCATAGGTAAGAATCAGTCTTGTTGCCTATCAGGTATATAATGCTTGCAACTAGTAATATTTTCTAATTTGACGACTGATTTGAACCTGCTTGTCCAACTGTTCTATATAAAATTGAAAACTTGGGACTTAATGGGTTAAACTGGCTTGACCATTCTCAAGATTCATCTATCTCCAAAATACTGTTTTGCATTTCTGGGGATGTACAAAAAATGTGTTGTAGGGGTTAAAAGGAGTTACAGAACGTTCTGAGAAATGGCAGCACTACTGGAATGAGAGTAGTTTTTCCAGTATTACTTCCATAAGAGTAATCATTTCACTATAAATTTGGTGTGGTAGTCAAATGTTACATTTCTTTATAATGAGTTCATGATGTCATAACTTACAATGTCTTTTCATTCAACATTTTAACAAAATTCCTAATTTCATTGATAAATGAACAATAAACCTTATAGGTCTTTGGCAGAAAAAATAAGCTAACATGATCTTTTTTGAATTTTTTTTTTTGTTGTTGTAGATGGACACAATACCTTTATTTTATTTACTTATTTTTATGTGGTGCTGAGGATCGAACCCAGTGCCTCACATGTGCTAGGCATGTGCTCTACCACTGAGCCACAATCCCAGCCCTCGTTTTTTATGAGATGGGGGAATCAGTATGTTGTCCTGGCTGGTCTCAAACTCATGGACTCAAGTGATCCTCTCAACCTCCTGGGAAGTTGAGACTACAGGTATGTGCCACCATGTCTGGCGGCTAACCCAATATCCTTTAGCACAATCTTTTTTTATAATTGCTTCTTTAAAAAAAAAAAAAAGGAAAAAAAAAGCTTTGAGGTTTAATTCACATACCATAAAGCTCATTCACTTTCAATGTACAATTCAATGATTTTTAGTGAATTTACAGAGTTTGCAACCATCACCACAATCCAAAGAATAACCCAATTATTTGTCCTGTGTAAAACAGCTTGTTAACACCTTTTTCATGAAGGACTCTGAATCATTATGGTCTACTGACCTTGTGCCATGTCTGATCTCTCAAAATGGTAAAATTCCTATATGCTAACAGTCTGAAAAAATGAGGACACATAACAAAATGCACAATGTGGTGAACTTTGCATTAAACTGGATTTAGTCAACAAATTCCTCCAATATTCTTGATATTCAAATATCATTTTATAGGGGTTGGGCATTTAGCTTAGTGGCAGAGTGCTTGCCTAGCACACATAAGACCCTGGGTTCAATCCTCAGTCCTGGAAAAAAAATGTCATTTTATAAACAGTGCTAGATAGATGGATGGTCAGTTTTATTTTTGTTTGTTTTTAAAATGCCCTTTCTTAGTGAAGCCAGTTCCCTGAATGTTTGTGAAATTTTACTACATTGTGATGTCTAAGTTTTTAGATATGCATGTCAGCTATATCATGGTACCTAACACTGGAGTAAAATTATTTTGAGGTTCTAATTCTTCCATACTTAAACTGATTATGTGAGATGAAAAATTCATTATTAGGCAATGGCAGGACCCAGTTTTAAAGAACATCTAACACTGTATAGGGTTAAATTCAACTTCCAAAAATTTAACAATTCTATTTCCTTTTTAAATTACCTGTCGGGATATCCAATTTCAGATCCTGTTGCAGAAAGCAATTAAGCTTAGATAAACCAATTTTTATAGTTTCATTAAGCTCTAGATTTTGTTCTATCAATTGCTGTTCATCAGTAGTTATCTGACCAAGAAAAATATTATGTTGGTTCTCATTAGCTTCTTTATATCCATTTAATTTTTCAGTGATCTCTGAACTTGAAGTCTCACAACATTGGTTTACAACCTGTAATTGATACAAATAAACTTTCATTACTAAAATTAAAGTTGTCAGTGCTTTATACAACATGTCATTTTCCCTTACCTTGAAACTGTCCATTATAAAATTTTAAAAACACATACAGAAGTAAAGAGAACAAGATAATTAACCCCCTTGTATTTATCACCCAGCCTCAACATTTATCAACACATGGGTACAGATGAAACAAGACTGACCTCACAGTCCTCATATTCAGGATTATTTTGAAGCAAATTCCACATCATTTCATCCATTTACTTCAGTATATGTCTCTTAAGAATTAAGAGCATTTTAAGACCACTATCATATCTACAAATTTAACATTTATTCCTATACATCAAATGTTTGGGAGTATTCAAATTTCACCAAATGTCCCAAGTGTTTTTCACAATTGGTTTGTATGAACCAGAATTGATCACTAGATGTTGAATATCTTAAGAAGGTAACTACATAGTTTATTATCCAAACTAGGACATTTTTCAAAGCAATAAGTTCTACTTCTAATAATTACCCCAACATAACAGATATAAGGAAGGATTGTCTCAAGCAAACTAAGACTTAAGGTTCTTTGATCTATAAGTTTTCCTTCCTCATCTTTTTTCCTTGAAAACTATTGTTGAATAAATCAGATTTTTACCCTATTGGATATCTCAAATTCTGGATTTGGTCAATTGCATTGCTATACCATGTATTCCTATGTTCATCTGTCTGCTGTACTTTCTATAACTGGTTAGATCTACAGGCTTGATCTAATTCAGGTTTAATTTTTGCAGGACTATTTCACAGGTGGCACTGCAGGCATATAATGCCTGGTTATATCTGTTAAGATTAATCAGTGGGGCCGGGCAAGGTGGCACACACCTGTAATCTCAGCGACTTGGGAAGCTAAGGCAGGAGGATGGCGAGTTCAAAGCCAGCCTCAGCAAAAGCGAGGCACTGAGCAACTCAGTCAGATCCTGTCTCTAAATAAAATACAAAATAGGGCTGGGGATGTGGCTCTGTGGGTGAGTGCCCCTGAGTTTAATCCCCAATAAACCCCCTAAAAAAAAAAAAAGATTAATCAGTGGGTTCAGGAATAGTTACCCTATCAATTAAAAAGTTTTTCCTAGGGGCTGGAGCGGTGGCTCAGTGGCAGAGCACTTGCCTGGCATGTGTGAGGCACTGGGTTCAATTCTCAGCACCACATACAAATAAATAAAATAAAGGTTCATTAACAACTAAAAAAAAAAAAAGTTTCTCCTAAGCTCTCCCCCATCTCTTGAACATCTGATAAAATGATTTAGCAATCATTAATGGCCACAGAAGTTATTTCACTAGGAGTTGCAAAGTGATGATATTCTAATTTTATCATTTTTCCTTTACCTTATTTGCTGAGAGTCTAGGAAATACGTTTGTTAATCAATTATCCTGTTAAACCAAGATATGGTTCTTTCAAAAGATGCTGTTTCTCCTTATTTACCTGTTTTCAGAATAATGCATTTTTCCCTAGCAAGATCCAAAAGAAACCCATGAAATTTTAATGAATTCATTAGCGTTAATATAATTGATATGTTTTTATCTATTGTAGTCATTATTCTTTTTGATACTCAAATTATACCATCTTAGAGCAGGAGGAGTGCTATTAGATTGGCTACTAAGTTCTTTGGACACAACCTCAGGATTCTTTAATAGCTTCTTTCTGGTATGACAAGTTGTCTAGGCTTATAACTCTGTATATACTTTGTCTCAAACTGAAATGAGTTATTTCTCTATGAACCCTAGTTCTTCTCCCTACCCCAGGTTGCTTGTATAACTTAAAATATTTAAATTCTTTGAATCTACTTTCTGAGAACATAGTGAAATCCTTTTATTGCACAGAAAAGAAAAACCAAGTCATAAAGGGCTCAAAGCAAGTGTTAAGTGCAAGCAAACCCACAAGTCTATCAAGTATCCTTTAAGCAACCAGAACAATTCCTAAATTCTTAAAGGAACAATAGGCTTGAAAGTACCTGGAGAAAAGTAAATACAAATGGAAGGTATTAAATATCAAAAGACAGAATGCTCTTCCCTAAAGAAACAAGTCAAAAACCAAGGTTAGATATAAGACAGAAATTGGTTATTAAATTAGATATCTAGAAGACACATACCAAAACATAAAGAAGATTATGTATAAGCACACCAAGTATTTTACTTAAAAGTTTAAGTCATTATATCTTAAAATATAATTTATTTTGAAATCAACTCTAAGCTAAGAATATTTAATTTTCTGATTGTAACTATTCTCCCCAAAGTAGGTTCCAGGTACAAAATTATTACCTCCAACATGTTTTGAAGTTCCTCTTCCCTTTTATTTAAGCAAGATACCCACTGTTCAGAAAAACAAACTGTGCTTGTGGTCAGAGACTTGCATCTTTGTTCAGTCTCTTGAAATATTTTTTCCAGATTACTATTGAGTATATCACAGTGTTTCATAGACTCTTCAACCAATTTTGTACCTTTTTGGTTAAAATGTCTGAGTTCTTCAGAAAAGCCATTGGCATCAGTACCAAATTTTTTACCGTGAAAAGTTGTTTTGTTGATTATATCCTTAGATTTCCTAGGAAAAGAAAATATCATTGTTGAAATGGGAAAGTAAGACTCAAAAGATATATATCTTCCCAAGATCACACACCTCTCAAGTGACAGATTTGATGCAGGCAGTATGGCTCCTGCTCTGAATGAATTGTCTAAATTTTCTAAATTCATTAAGAGCAGACCGACATCACCTCTACCATTAAATGACTTTTGAAAAAGTGATCTTTTATCATAAAACCTTTCCCTTTTCCAGATATGATGCTTTCCTTTGTATTTTTTATAGTATTTATCTAGATAATTTCTAAAATGTCAAAGGCAGTTATGATCAGTGTACATGAGTATCATCCAGATTCTTAGGTGATTCTAACGAGTGTACATAGCATATATAAAATATAGGAAAACAATGACATAGGCGCAGGAAGGAGGAATTGGGAATATACTATGATACAATCATTTTATTACATATGAAAGAGCAAATTATTTGATGGTAGATTCAAAAACATTATACAAGGTGTGGTGTGGTTCATGCTTATACTCCTAGTGACTTAGGAGGCTGAGGCAGGAGGACTGCTAGTTCAAGACCAGCCTTACCAATTTAGTGAGCCCCTCAGAATTTAGCAAGACCCTGTTTCAAAAATAAATAAATAAATAAAAAGGACTGAGGATGTGGCTCAATGATAAAGTGTCCCTGAGGTCTATCCCCACTACCAAAACAAAAACAACCAAAGACTAAAACCCAAAAACAACAACAAAAAAACCATATTGCAAATCCTGGAAAAGCCACTTTAAGAGGCATTTTTTTTTTTTTTTTTTTTATAAAAAGTATAAATACATCAATGGAAGACACAAAATGAAAACATAAAAAGGTTCACTTTAAATTAGGAAAAAGGAGAAAAATGAAATAAAGAACAAATGATGCAAGAAATAGAAAACAGTAGATCTATAGATTTCAATATGATTATATTAATATTCACTTTAAATGCAAATGGTCTAAATATGTGGTTAGAGCCACAAACTTGGGGCTTCGGTGTGGTAGCACTTGCTTAGCATGTATGAGGCGTGGGGTTTGCTCCCCAGCACCACACAGAATAAGAAAGAAAAAGTCTATATTGTCAAGTTTGATTTAAAAAAAAGACCAGCTAGCTATATGTTGTCTGTAAAAAACATATTTTGAATATAAATACTTAGGCAAAAAGTAAAGAGATGGATAAAGATACATCATAAAATAGCAACCAAAGGAAAGCTGGAATACCTATATTAATTTCAAATAAAGTAGACCAGAACAAGGAGGATTATCAGGAATAAAAAGGGATCTTTGCTAGGAATAGTAGCACATGTCTACAATCCCAGCGAATGAGGCAAAGGATCTTAAATTCACTAGACACGGTGGCACATGCCTCTAATCCCAGCAGAGGCAGGAGGATCCCAAGTTCAAAGCCAGACTCAGCAAAAGCAAGCTGCTAAGCAACTAAGTGAGACCCTATCTCTAAATAAAATAATAAATAGGGCTGGAGATATGATTCAGTGGTCAAGTGCCCCTGAGTTAAATCCCCAGCACCCTCCCCCCCAAAAAAGGATCCTAAATTCCGGGCCAGCCTCAGCAACTTATAAAATTGATTATAAAATAAATGTTATAAAATTGGTTATAAAAATGCCATCAATGTCATCAAAAGTCACAGAAGGAGAGGACAGAGTGTATGGGACTGAAAAATATTCAAAGAAATAATAGATGAAAATTTCCACATTTGGTGAAAGGCACAGTCTACAGATTGCAGAAGCTGAACAAATCCAATAAGACACACTCAAATACATTAAGTAGATACATAACTATATTTCTAAAAATTAAAGATGAAGAAAAAATTCTTAAAAGCAGCTGCAAAGAATTTGCCATTAGGAGAACAATTAGTTTAATAATGGAAATCTGATCTCATAGAGGCCCAAAGAAAATGGAAAAACATGTTTCAAATACTGAAGGCGGGCACAGTGGCGCAGGTCTGTAATCCCAGCACTTTGGGAGGCTGAGACAGAAGAATTGCGAGTTCAAAGCCAGCCTCAGCAATGGCGAGGTGCTAAGCAACTCAGTGAGACCCTGTCTTTACATCATGCTTAGTGGTAGAGCACTTGCCTATCACGTGCGAGGTCCTGGGTTCAATCCCCAGTGCTGCAAACAAAACAGGTCTGACTGGAATATATGGTAAGTACATGGGACTGACAAGCAATGAGGCTATAAAGCCACATTAAACCCTCATGCAGGGATAAGCAAACTTTTTCTTAAAAAGCCAGATAACAAGTATTTTAGGCTTATGGTGCAATGACTCTGATGACAACTACACTGCTGCAGTGCACAGGCAAAGACAACATGCAAATAAATGGGCAAATTGTAAACAAATTGTTTATGATTACAATTCAGCCCATCAGCCATTGTTTGCCCAACCCTGTTCCAGTTAGTAAGCATATTTTTATCCGTGATATAGGTTAGAAATTGTGAAATTACTTAACATGTATTCTAAGACTGAAAAATAAGAAAATATATTGTGAACAAGAGCCAAATTTTTCACTGCCTGAAAAGGAAACACAAATAGGAATAGAAAGTTATTTATGTGTTTATACACATACAATTATACCCACATACATACTAAATTGTTAACAAATGAGAAATTTAGTCGAAAATATATTAAGAATTATTTGCACTATTTGAAACTATTTTTTCTGAAATAATTCAGAAGACTTATAGAAAGTTTAAAAGAATTTAAAAATAGCTTACTGCTCTGTATTTTCTTGGACACTCCTGAGTGGTTTCTGGATATTTTTACACTTTTCCTCCAAAGCACAGAATCTCTCTGCCCAAAGATTGATTAACTGGCAAAGTTCCTATAAGAAGACGGGGGAAGGGGAAAGACTTGAAGTTACGACAGTTGAACATTTTTTTCTGCATATGACTGATGGATGAAAGGAAGTCTTCGTCCATAGGTGAGAATAATACAAATTCTTAAGAAGCTCTTTAACTTCACTTCTCTCCCACAGAAGAAAGAAGTGAAAGTGATACAAAAAAGGTAGCATTATAGGAATTTTTTTAAAAGTAAATAATTACAATTGCAAACTTTGCTGTTGTAATTATTAATAACAAATTACTTTTATTATACTTCAAAACACATCCAGATGTCACATTATATTTGAGAATCATTTTGACAGGTACATAGTTACTTTCTAACTGATGACAATATTAGAAAGGGAAATTAATGCTGATAATTTAATGGGTCAAACAACCCAAAAATATTGATTACTGAAACTAAAAAAATTTATAGAATCTAGCTGGGTCTTATTAATAAAATATAATTAGATACTTATATCTTTGCTTATACATAATATCTTTAAAAACAAGTTCTTTTAGTCACATAACATGCTACATTGCAAAATGAAGAAGCTACACTAAAGATTAAAAAGAAGAGTTGAAAATATATCTAGGACTTATATTCACTGTTCAGTTCACTGGTTGGCCAGTATATCTTAATAGCAAATCAGGTGACAATATATACCTAACATTTTGATTGTGAAAAAAATCTGTAATTTTACTAGTCTGAAAGTAGAGGGTAATGCAGGTATTATCAGATTTATCTACAATATGTGTTAAAAGCTTACACAATTGTTTCATTAGTGCTCACTTCAAGTTCTAGAAAACCTAAAAAATAGTTCACTTAGTAAATTTGCTTCCTTAAGCCAGGGAAATCAAGGCATTCAAGCTAAGATACATTTTGAATTGTTTTCCTATTTTGTTTTTTAGAGTTGCCTACCAATTTTAAGTGCTGAAAAACAGCTAATTTATTAAAAAATGATCAGCCTTAGAATATGAAAATATATATGTACAATAAAATTTTTTGCAAGCTTAAAAGCAGATTAAAGATAGATCAATGGAATTTACTGAATCTCAACAATAACAAATATATATATATATAAAAGAAAGAGAAAAATCTATATATCTCTCCCCTCAGGAACCACAATAAAAGATCTCTATATATATATAGGTATTTATGAAGTTGTAAACAGATTTAAGGCAGATACCCTACACAGAGGTATGAGAAATTACTGCAATTTCAAATTACCAAGAAATGTATAGAAGAGGCACTCACAAATGAATGTCTTTTAGGCATGTGTAATGTGTAAGATGAATTAAATATTGTTTGCACTCCCAAGGTCTCAGTGTGCATTAGAAAACAGGGCAAGTCATAGAATCTGTAACTGTGTTGATGGGAGGAATAAACACAAAAAATAAATGTTAACTATTGTTTTTAGTAATTTCTGATATTGACCCTCCCTGAAAACTTTCATGATTATCTATTTGGAAAACTAATAATTTTATTTTAAAGTTGATGTATTTCTTACCTAAAAACCTTGAATGTGTTTCCCCTTCTCATTTTGCATGAGTAGATATGAATTTCTCCCCACTTCCAAAGAAAAAGAACTCTTTTTTGCTCACTAAATTACGTCAACAGTTTTCAATTTTATTGATCAGAGTGCTGCCATTTCATAATAGGCTAATTTAATAAAACTTTAGATGTTCAGTATTATTCAAGTCTTAAGCATAATAGAAGTTTTTATACACATAAATGGTAATATAGATTACAGTTTGAAGGTTTGGCTTTGATTTAAAGCTACACATACTGAAGAATAGTTTACATGGAGGAGAAGTCATGAATTGCATTTATAATCAATCATTTAAAATTAAAAATTGTATTAATTTACTAGAATTTAAATATCTGTGACCAATGAGACAGAAATAGTAAAGAGAGTGGGTGCAGTGGCGCACACCTATAATCCCAGCAGCTCAGGAGGGTGACGTAAAAGGACTACAAACTCAAAGACAGCCTCAGCAACTCAGAAAAGCCCTAAGCAACTTAGCAAGACCCTGTCTCAAAATAAAAAATATAAAGGACTGGGGATGTGAGTCAGTGACTAACCACTCCTGGGTTCAATTCCCAGTACAAAAAAGAGAAAGATAATAGAGAGAAAGCAGGACTTAGTATATGCGAGATAGTAACTACTACCCATGTCATTCTAGAAAGAAAGAACTTGCAACACATCATGTTCAGTTAACTATTATAACCATTTTTCTCTGAAGGTTTTTTTTTTTTTTTTTTTGCTACTCTTTCATTTTGGTGTAAAGAAAAGATTGTCATAATGTGCTTCAGCATAGGGTTCTATATGTAGCAAATTCTCAAATGTTAACCCATCGAAAGAAGTATTCTCAAATATTTGACATTAATTATTGTTATAAGGGACAGTGGCTATGGTATTTTCAGGTTTTCTAAATTGGTTTTACAGCATTCAGATTGTGTAACAGATTATTAAACCATATCAAATCATTATAAAACTTTTTTTTTTACATTCTCATGTCAGCTAAATAAGATACCTGTGAATGGGTTTGTTTTATGGTATTCAGGTCTTCACTTAAGTTTTCACAAAGCTTCTGTGATTTAACCAAGGAAGAAATTGTATTTTCTTGTAGTTCATGTAGATTGTTACACAATGTACCGAGAAAGCCATCCATTTCCTTTTTCTGATCTTCTATCTTTGAAGGAAAAAAAATTAGTTTCTTTCTTAAACAGCACATAAATTTTGACATATTAAGAACATAACATTTGAGCCAGGCGCGGTGGCGCAAGCCTGTAATCCCAGCACTTAGGGAGGCTAAGACAGGAGAATCGTGAGTTCAAAGCCAGCCTTAACAACAGCAAGGCACTAACCAACTCAGTTGAGACCCTGTCTCTACATAAAACACAAAATAGGGCTGGGGATGTGGCTCAGTGGTCGAGTGCCCCTGAGTTCAATCTCCAGTACCAAAAAAAAAAAAAAAAAAGAACATAACATATGTTACCTTATCAGCCACTGTCAATGAAGTCTTGAAACTATGCTTTAGTTGACTATTGATCTCCAATATAGACACCACAATGGGACTTAAAATTGTCTCTAGTGAACTTAGAAGGCCAGTCGTAAGTTCATTCTGGTTTTAAAAATAAGCAAACAGGTCTTTATAAAGAGCATTTTACATTCATAAACCTGACTGGTTAAATGATAATATCTTAAAATCTTCAGCAACTAAACATGCACATTAAAATTCTAAACTGGCATTCTCTATTTTTTATAATCTAATGATATCTGTATATCTGAAATTTATATTCAGCATGAGTCATTTAGTCCTACCTCCAATAATGAAGAAAATGGTCAGCTGGTGCATAATATATATGCATATATATATATTTTTGGTAGTTGTAGATGGATAGTATACCTTTATTTTATTTGTTTATTTTTATATAGTGCTAAGGATCAAACCCAGTGCCTCACATACGCTAGGCAAGTGCTCTGCCATGGAGCCACAACTCCAGCCCACATAGTATATCCTTAACAGTCTAATGAAACAAATCAAAATTCAGAAGAGAGGAAGTGAGTCAACTGATAAGATTTCAGTATTCCAAAGGAAATTAAAAAATAAATCCAAACCTCAAGACCTGTAGGTGTATTTTTAAAAATAAATTTCAACCAAGTTTAGGTTACTAGTCAAAAAGATTGAGTCAAGGGAGGCTGAGACAGGAGAATCGTGAGTTCTAAGCCAGCCTCAGTGATAGCGAGGTGCTAAGCAACTCAGTGAGACAGTGTTTCTACATAAAACACAAAATAGGGCTGGGCATGTGGCTCAGTGGTCGAGTGCCCCTGAGTTCAATCTCCAGCACCAAAAAAAAAAGATCAAGTCAAAATAGTTATCAAGAGTAGGCTTTGGGGGCTCGGGTTATGGCGCAGTGGTAGCGTGCTCGCCTAGAACGCATGAGGCACTGGGTTCGATCCTTAGCACCACATAAAAATAAAATAAAGATATTCTGTCAACCTACAACTAAAAAAATAAATATTTAAGGAAAAAAAAAAAAGGGTAGGCTTTGGGCTAGAGATGTGTGACTCTGAAGATCTGATGACTAAGAGCCTAATCTATCAGAAGAACTTGTGAAGGTTCTTGTACTTATCAAGGTATATGGAAAGTTAACAATGTAGTGTAGATTAGGAAGTTCTATAAAAAGAAAAAAAGCTGGTCATTGTGGTGCATGTCTACAATCCCAGCAGTTTGGGAGGTTGAGGTAGGAGGATCCCAAGTTCAACAGTCTCAGCAACTTAGTGAGGCCTTAAGCAACTTAGTGAAACCCTATCTCAAAATAAAAAATAAACAAAAAAGGCTAAGAATGTGGCTAAGTGGTTAAGCACCCCTGAATTCAACCTCTGAAACTGAAAAATTAAGAAATAAAACCAAAATAAATTCTGTTCTAAACTCCTTTCACTGGGGAAGGAGAAGCAACAGAAAAATCTAGAACAGAAATAAATTAGTAAGCACTTAATAGAATACTGGTTTTCTTTGGAAAAAAGGTTATTATAATAATTTCAACTAATTCTGTGGGAGCAATAGTCATCTCTTCTTTTGATTTAGGCAATGTTTTTACCTCACTGTGTAGGAAAACATCAATAAATAAAGACTACCATTTAGTGAATAAACCTATTTCTGAAACATTAGTAATGACAAAATATGTTTTTTTGTTTTTAAATATTTTTTTAGTTGTTGATGGACCTTTATTCATTCATTTATATGTGGTGCTGAGAATCAAACCCAGGGCCTCACACATGCAAGGCAAGTGCTCTACCACTGAGCCACAACCCCAGCCCCCAAATATGTTTAACTTTGTCAATTTCAATGAAGGTCAGCTAACATTTATAATATTTATTTTGAAAAAAAAAAAAAACTGAACAAATATTGTTAACCTCAACGAGGGAGGCAGAGCTTGCATAGGAAAAAAAATATATGGCCAAGAACTTCCTAACAAACCATATAATTACAGAATAAATAATATAAATCAGGTATGAAAGATGTAATTTTAAGTCTAATTAGATGAGTGATTTCTATAGAATCACGGGGAAAAGTTTTAGAATTAAGGCAAAGAGGGCTGGGGCTGTGGCTCAGCGGTAGAGCGCTTGCCTTGCATGCGTGAGGCCCTGGGTTCGATCCTCAGCACCACATACAAAGCAATAAAATAAAGACATTGTGTCCATCCACAACTAAAAAAAA
>PVHX01018240.1:19595-37702 GCA_004024805.1 Geosciurus inauris | reverse complement strand
AGGGTTTGTGCGATGTAGCAAGCACGGAGCTGCCTCTGGTGCTAGTGACTATGGCCCATGTGGGCGGAGCCACCAAGGTTGGTACCCAGCCGTGGGCACCGGTGGCAATTAGGCTTATTGCGTTGGGGCTGCTGCTGGCAGCGTGTGTGCACGTTGGGCAGGGCGGAGCCAAGGCGGGCACGCCGGTGCCAACCAACCATGCAGGCGGGGGCAGGGACCTCCCCTCAGCAGGGGAAAATGGCGGCCGACCCTCCTCAGAGGGAGGACGACAATATGGCAGAGGTCAACTGTCTTCCCACCGGGAAGCTTGCAAGCCTAGTTCAGGGGCTGAGGGCAGGGAGTAATCATCCCAGGGGGGGTCCCCTAAATTGACTTCCCTCTTATGGACCAGTTGTTTTATCCGCTCCCACGTGGAATGATCGAAAAGATTACTAGCGGGGAGCCAGAGAGCTGCCTGCGTGAAGTTCTCCCAGACCTTTTCAGCTTGGGTATCTGAAACCTCTAAGCCCTTACTCTTAAGCAGAAATCTGAAAGCTTCCAGAGCAGGGTCCTTTTTTCTATTAGTTTGACTATTAGGTAAACTCCAACCCGAAGACCTGCAGATCTACTCATCTGATTGGCCCAACTTGCCACTTATGGTTTCGGTTTCTCGTCCTCACACGGCTTACCACAATGCAGGGGTTGGAGTCCGTCCCGAGCCAGCAGGTCGAAGGGGCACCCCCACATTCACCTTGCCGTGGACGTTGGGAAGAGTTGCCGCAGGACAATCAGACACACCAGGGAGTCAAGGCAAGTACTCGTATATTTGCGGAACAAGCATTCAACTTATAGGGCCGTTCAGCCAATCAGAGACAATGCACGTAGGCAACAGCTGTCCATGTGGCAAGGCACGTAAGCCCCTTGAATTCTGTCCACGAGCTGATCACGTTTGTGGAACCAACAGTAAACCAATCACATAGTTCCTCCTTCCTTTGTGCCTTTCCCATTTACACACAATAGCTAGTCATAAGGGCGTAGCATAGAGCTAGCTCCCCACAAATAGCAAGTTCAAAGCCAGGCTCAGCAACGTAGTGAGGCCCTAAGGAGCTTAGTGAGACTCTGTGTCAAAATAAAAAAATAAAAAAGGGCTGGGGATGTAACTCGGTGGTTAAGCGCCCCTGAGTTCAATTCCTGGTACCAAAAATAAATAAACAAAAATTTAAAAGTAAAATCAAACTATAGATGCCCATTCTCCACTCCAGATATCCTGGTTCAATTCATCTGCCTAGGATTCAGTCATTTATGGTTTTTTGGATTCAACAGCCATTCAGTAGGTACTGATCAAGAATGTATTATAAGTCAAAGCTTTCAGCATATAGCAGTGAATAAAACAAAAATATTAATCTCAACCTTTGTGAATTTTACATCTAGGAAGGGAAACAAACAATAAGATGAATCAAGATAGCATATTAGGAACTAATAAGAGGTAATGTGGAGATTAAGCAAGAAAGGGGAAGAGGAAGTTTAAGAGGGGGCAGATTTTAAATAGAGTAGCTGGAAAAGTGACATTTTAGAAAAGAACCAAAGAGGTTATAAAGTAAGCCGAACAGAAACCTGAGGAAAATTCATTCCAGGAGCTGAAACAGCTTATGCAAAGGTCCTGGGACATGAGTATGGCCAAACTATGTTCAAAGAACAATAAGGAAGCAGAGTGGGCTGAAGGGAAGGAGGTAAAAGTGCAGACAACGGGCTCCCTAAGTCAATGTCTATTGGAAGTGTTTGGGCAGAATAATGATCCAACTTGACTTTTACAGTATCAATCTGTCTACTTTGATGAAAACAGACTAAAAGAGTTCAAGGGGAAACAAAGGGACCCCTTGAAAATCTGTTGATGTAATGAAAGCCACAGTGGCCTGGACATGGGATGGTCCACACAGAAATGATGGGACACAGATTCTGGATGGATGTGTTCTTCAAGAGCTGAAAGGATTTTCTGATGGATTTGATGTGAAGGTGTGAAAGAAAGAAAGACTTCACCCCAAACCATTGATGCAAACCAAATCTCCCATACAGGATGAGAAAGACCAAGCAAAATGTAGGCTGTAGCAGAGAGAAATATTAAAAAACTAGTTTCAGGCATGTTACCTTTGTTCAAGTGTTGAACAAACAGTGAGAATAGAGTTCAGGCATCAGTGTGTGCTGGAAATATAAATTTGGCTTCATCACCCTAAGACATTATTTAAAGCCAGTGATGTCTCTGAGGAACTGAGTTAGAAGGGGGAACTCTCAGCCGGTGGAGAACCCATCCAGTCTCCGCTGTGTCTGCCATAGTTCAAGGGCAACCAACTTGTTATCAAGGTACTAATCCCATCCTCCTGCCCTCCTGATCTAGTCCCTCCCAAAGGCCCCACCTCCTGTGACTGCCACACTGGAGTTAGGGTCACAACTTGTGAATCTGAGGGGGGCGTACACATGGAATCCTTTACAGAGGGCTCAGGGAAAGTCAAACTCAGGATGCAGAGCTTCCTGTTTCCCAGACAGTTCTCGTCTGCACCCCACACCTTCCACAGCACTGCTGCTCCTCGGTATTTGCCCTGCACCTCTTGAGCAGGCTTGTTGCTCTCCTGAGAACCCCTGGTTGGTGCTTCCACCATCTGCTATGACACACAATCTTCAGCAACCAGCACTGATGCCTGTCCCAGAGTGAAACACAGAGCTGACTTGATCCTCCAGAAGCAAAGATCAAAGGCCCTGGTGGAGGGACAGAATATGAATGCCTCACCTGTCATGTTAAGTTCCGAAACCTGTCAGGAATTCTCAAAGAAATTAAGAGCTAGATTACTTTTGCTTACATCACTAGGAGCTGTTTATCCATACCGATCAGGAGAATCACGCCAACAAATCCAACCAGGGTAAAAGAGCAACCATGATGCACAGAGGTGGGCAGAAGATACAAAGCTCTCACAGAGATTGGACAGTTGCTTGGAGTTCCAGAAGAGTGAAGCAGGATTCTAGAAAGGATTATACCTAAGGAGGGTAAGTCAGAGCGGGGGCTGGCTACAGTAGACAGTGTAGAGTTTTTTCAACTGTTTGCCAACTCAAGCTAAGTAGAGAGGAGCCCTTTACCATACGGAAAACTTTCATATCCCATATAAGAATAATTGATATTTTATAGTATTTACTATATGCCAGACACTGGACTTTATACTGATTTACCTCATTCAGATTATCTTATCTACTTAATTTATCTACTTAAACATTAGTAAAAGTTTATTAAGTTAATAAATATGTTTATACATATACATAATATTAATATATGCTACATTTTATTATTATTGCTATGGTTAAAGAAACTGAAAGGTTAAGTCGCTTACCAGAGACCACACAGCTGGTAAGCAGCAGAGCCAGTTCTAAAGTTCATGGTATTAATTTATTATGCACTAAGTTTCCGATACTTCTGATCTTGGCACACAATAAAAGAACTTTTCAACTGGCTCTGATGTCCTATTTATCCTAACTCTGTGGGATTTTCACATAATACAGCACTCTAGACTTTTTTTCCTGACCCTGTTACAGAGTCTTTCTCTTCTAATTGACAAATAATAACTGAATCTATTTATGGTGTACAACATGATGTTTTAAAACATGAAATGGCTAAACCAAGCTAATTAACAAATCTATCTCCTCATCTTATCATTTTTGTGGGGAGGATATTTCAAAATTACTCTTAATAATTTTGAAACATATAATACATAATTTATAAATTACTTTGACATATTTACCAGAGCAATAGTACACTGAGTTCTGCATCATAACAAGCTATTAGATAACACACAGGAAGTGAAAAAGTAACTGCATATGCTGAGTGGCAAGCAAGAGGTAAGCCATGAACCCACCACCTCTCACCTGTCAGGCAAGTGAAGATGAAAAGCCCAAGAATTCACTGACAGGCAAAATCCTTCAAGATCTGGATCTATGCGAGTTTGATCTATGCAACTGGTATGTTTTCCCTAAATGACTGGCAATTTCCACTAGAGATCCTCGACGGCCAGGCTATTTAAGCAGGCAGCTACTTCCTACACATAGTAGTTGATAATAAGCAAGCCCTCCACCTCCCTAATGTGGACTCATTTCTTAGTTTCCTTTTTCCTTTCAAAGTCATTCATACTAATATGAAAAGATTTTTATTTGAACTAGTATTTATCTTTTTCTTTTAACTACTTTCCACAGAATGTTATTTTTAAGACTTTATAGGTATAACATACTCAATCGAAAGTAGAGGGGCTGGGATTGTGGCTCAGTGGTACAGTGCTCACCTCGCACATATGAAGCACTACATAAAAATGAATAAATAAAGGTATTGTGTTCATCTACAACCACAAAATATTTTTAAAAAGAAAGTAGACACAAATAAAATACTCAAGAACTTTCCCAAAGCAAAATATGATACACCATCCAGCAGTTGTAAATCATTTAGAAAAGCCTACTATTTTAGAATCTGCTATTGGGTGAGATTTTACATTTCGTGCAAGAAAGTTTGGAATGGAAACATTATCTTTCCACGGGTGCCATGAAGCAGCTGCTCGAGTGAAGAGAAGGCGATTTAGAAGAGTGATGAGAAGCTTTAATTAAAGCCCGTCTGCTGTTTCACTGTTTCTGACTATTAAACACAGTTTGCGTTATTAACATCATACTTGGAAGTGTAATTGCCTTCAGGTTCTGTTTGTTGGGCTGCAAGCCTGCTGCTTCTCCACATTGTCTTCTTTTTATCCTTTTCCATCCGCCTCAACTCAGCCTACAAAGGGAAAAAAAGTTCAATACTTCAGAGTCGTTTGTACAGGATAAAGGCGTACAATATAATCTGTCAATTAAAAATAAATAAGTAAAAGTGTTTAAAAAGAAAAGATGTTCAAATTCACAAACCAATAAGGATATAGACAGTTGTTGAATAAATGAGGCCATTCTGATATTCCTGTAATTAATTAATGTCTTAAGGAAAACTAAGTTAGAGGTTCACCCTGTCCCACACTCGTAACTGTGAGATAACAGCTAGACATGAGCTGTAGCTCAGGGGTTTAAAAAAAAATATTTCTCAGGGCAAATCCGTTAATCCACAGCCCTGCCTCAGTAGCACCACTGGGTATGATAAGAAGCTATTTGGGGACCTTTGCTTGATCTCAGCTCCATAAACTATTTCTCTTACGTCAGGAGGAAGATGGATAAGTTCAGGGGATAAGAACCCAAGGGCAAGAATATGTTTGCTAAAAATGGCATAACTGCTAAAACATCTTAAGCAAAACTCTACACAACCAACACAGGCCAGAGAAAGACAGGACCTAGGAAAGCACGGTAATTAAGACTGGAGCCCACCAACCAAAAATTCTGAAAAACCAGTTCCAATTAGGACCTATCAGCCAGACCATGATGAATAAGAGTTGCCCTTGGGTTGTTAGCTACTGAGGCCTGTCAATCCAGACTTGATATTTGGGCAGGACCTTCCAGCTATCTCCCTCCTATCCCAATAAAAGCTGGAACACAAAGAAGTGACATCTCACTCTCCTCTCTAAGAGGACCTGCTCTCTCCCTTGAGGGTGCTTCCCTGGACTTCTTTCTCTCCTAACAAACTGTGCTATGCTTTTGCTAAGTCTTGTGTCTTTCTTGAAATTCTCTCATGTAAGAGCCCAAGAATCAAGAACACAATGCACCTCTGATAAGATCTCAGGTCTGATCTTATCTCCATTATCATTACATTTCAGATGGAGCAGGGCTGCATGTCCCAGAGTGCTGAAGAGTTCACATCTTAGGAAAGTAAAATGGATGCGTTGATGAAAGAACTCTGTACAGAGCCTTCCTCTGCCACCCTCCCACACAGGAAAATGTACATTAGCAAGTTTAATGCTCTGAGAAGTCCTAGAGGGGACTTTGGAGTTTGTTTTAGTTTTAAGATCAGCTTAATGACTGACTTTGTGTTTCCATATTTTTTGACCATAGAAAATGTCTTCTGCCTCTCACCCATGATCATCATTCCACAGAACTTGTATCTTCACTGAAGACAGGGAAATGATAGAAAGGGTTAAATGAAAAAATAATTATAAAAACCAGAAAAATATAGAATAGTTATTGAATATTTTATCTAGGATTTCCAAAAGATAAAACCAAACAAACCACAAAGAAAAAGACTACCCATATTTGACTACGTAAAAATTAACATTTCCTACATCCTAACACTTTATAAACAAAAGCAAATGCTTCACTGGACATGAATACCTGTAAAATGTTGACAAAGAATCAATATCCCAATTCAGAAAGAATATTAAAGATTAATTAAGTACATACACAAGAAAAATGAAAAGAGGGCTTCAACCTAAATTCACAGAACCAGAAATAAGAAGTAGCCAAAAAATACAAGTTCAATATATCAACATTCAACAAATGCAACTAAATAACAAGATGCAATTATTCTTTTACCAAATTGGCAAGTGATTTATAAAATACTAGCTTTGTATACAACTGCTGAGGTAAGAGAACCATCTTGCCCTCCCCATGGACAGCTTTTTCTAAATGGTCATATCTTACAAATGAGTTCCATCTCTGGGATTATATTTAAATAGATTTATATAGATGCTGGTCATCATGCTATTGATTGTGATGAAAATACATGAAATTCTAAACATCGACAGTAAGAAAGTGATTAAGTAAAATAGTGTGACTAATATGATGGAAAGTGCTCCATGCTTCCATGAAAAAAAATATTTTCCATATAATCCTATGAAACAAAATACCCAGAATATAATATTCAGTGTGAAAAGCAGAGTAGCACTGATTATAGCTCAGCTGTATTTCAATAACTGTGTGCATATATATACATACCGAAGAAAAGACTGTAAGCAAATATGTCAACACAAATAACACTCCCCTCTGTCATGGTACCTGGTGATAGACAGTATACAAGTGGTCAGAAGAATTCTCTAAGACCAAGAGAATCACTTAAGAGAGTTTATCAGAAGACAATATGCAGCAAGGACATGACAAAAACATCTGCCCACAGACATAGGGCTTATATGTGCTTCTGAGTTCTTTGCCTTTGGTAGACATTTTGCTAGGAGTGGTTTATGCTAAATGAGGGGTGATCAACAGATTCCTTTGCCTTGCCCACAGTACCTACTTTGCATGCCTCAAATGTTTGTTCCCGGGTTTTATATCAGATACATGAGATGCAAGTAATACGTATGGGGTTTTGAGTAGGGGACTCTCCCTTCTAGATTACTATAGGACAAACTTGGGGATCTCTGTGCATGCTCCTCAGGATGCTTAGAAGTCTTTTTGAAAAGTAGGATCTTGCATTTACACTTTGGGGAGCTTAGCTACTCCAATAACAGCAACAGAGCAGAATGAAAGCCTCATGTCAATTCTACTGATGGAGGTGGGGTGAGCCCTGGGACAAGGGTCCCTAATCTCTACTGCCTCCCTCTCTGTATGTCTGGTGATTTTTCTAAATTCTCTCCAATAGAAGGAAAGAATGGTTAGTGCTGCCAAACGAAGAGTTGACTTCACTTTTATTAATTACCTAAGAATTTCTTATAAGTAGCACATTGTTCAACAATGAACATATGTCAGTAGTTTTGGATATTGTTTTAAATAATTATTTTAACTCTACTTGAATTCTTAACTGAAGTCTTTCTTTGTATTTTTGACAAGGATTACCTCCCAGCCCATATATATACACAAACACAGACATTAATACTGATTAACTATTAGATGTTACTGTGGCTGTTTTTTGAGGAAAAGATTTGAAACAGAAAAATAGACCAGTCAACTCCTAATCAATGCCTTTTTTCCCAATGACTTAGAAGAGTGTTGTGAAACTTTTCTAGACTTTGCTTTTCTTGGACATAAAAAGGAAAGATAATACTTGCTTCATAGAATAGTCTCAAAGATGAGCTACAAAAAAATTGCAATAGTTGGGAACTGTAAATTCTGAGAAATTCTAAGAACCAATGTAGCCATGTACTTCTGAAGAGCTTCAGGCTTCTGCACACATTATTTCACTAAAATACCCCACTGCTCTGACTTAGCAATTCTTTCCTGAGTTTCAATAATCAAATTTGTTACCAGCAAAACTGAAACTATAGCAGAAGATAAAGCAACCATATGAGAAAGACAGACATTGATTCATTAGAATCATGTACTAAGGTTAGGCTCATCTTCGTTTTCAAGTACAAATTCATATTCCTCTTTCATCATTGCATTCCTGGAATAAATTTTTTTAAAAGATGGAAATATGAAATCTTTCAGGCCTTTAAAATAGTGCATGACTCCATTGTTTACCACCTTCTTTCCTCACTCACCACCTAACCTTGAAATCAAATGATAATCACGTCGTACACGTTTTTCTTTTCACAACCAAGTCATTTTTGGAGTGATGACTTTTTTAGTTTTATTCTAATATTATAATGCAAGTACATCCTACTTTTAATGTAGATCATATCAACAGATGAAACAAAGAATCATTATTTACATTACAAAAGGATCCTTCTATTTATCAAAGAATTTATTGCAAAGATTCCTTTAAAAGCTGGCTCTTCTGTTACAATTAAAATACTTCAGTTTAGAACAATTTTATCTGCCTGTAGCTTTTCAGTACTGAAGTGCCTATCTCATTACAATGACAGTACTTTCCAGAGCAAAAAGCCACTCAGCTATGACCCAATAAATCAGGGAAAGAGAAAAAAGAGGTCAAGCCAAAGAGAAACATGGAAAAGAATAAGCAGGAAGGACAGAATAAATTAAGCATAAAGACTGAAAATTGTTAATTCTCAAATATCTGGTGGGATAGTGAAATAAAGCAATGCCATGGCTTTTTTACATTACACACACACATATATAACTATTCTCCCCCAGAAAGGCTTTTGAGGTTAGACCTTCTGTCTAGTTATTAGTCCTACCTAGTAACGAACCTCAAATACAAAGATCTTAATAAGTATTTCTTGAACTAGAGAATTAATAACTGACACAAAACAACCCATTTGACTAAATTCCACTGCATGCATGTGATAGTAACAGTGACTACCCCTTTGCAAGTTGCCTTTGGTGAGTAACTTTTCCTTTCCCTCCCTTTGCCCAGCATTCTAAAGAAATGTCACACTTAAGTGATTAAAAGGTTAATTGCTAAATAATCTTTCTTTAAATTTACAGAACCCAGGGGCTGGGGTTGTAGCTCAGTGGTAGAGCACTTGCCTACCATGTTCAATTCTCAGCACCACATATAAATAAAGGAATAAAATAAAGGTCCATCAACATCTAAAAATTTTTTTTATTTTAAATTTACAGAACCCAGAATATCTGATGATCTTCAGATAACATCAGAATGTGAATTATCCCTTTTTGTTCTTTAGCTCTATAATCAACTAACACAAAGCTCAAACACAAAGCTAACCCAGCCTTTAGTCATCCTGACTCCCTCCCAGTCCCACTACCAATCTCAGACTAGGACCAAAAACGTTTCCTCAAAAGGAGAATTCCACCAGCTAATCTATCCTCTCTCCCTGAAGACAGATTTTGCCCTCAGTGTGGTCTATGACTCTCTTCCAAAATTTGCCAACATGCTTCTCAGAGATGCAAAAATACAATGAGGAGCAATAGATTCCCAGTTCAATAACCTTTTCAAAACAATCTGTCCAAGTTAATACAGAGAACCCTCAGAAAGGGATAAAACTAAACTTATATCCTCATATCCAAAGATCATCATCTTCCTCTGTAAGCCCAAGAGCTGATTTCAGCAGGTATTGTGACTTCGGCATCTTTTGTTGATGTAGCCAAACCTCCATTATTTTTGGTTTTGGAAGACAGGAAATAAGTGGATAGTTAAACACAGACAGTCCTAACCCAAAATTTTGGCAAGTGGTTACCATCTTCTTGCCCACAAATTCTGGACCAGAACAGTCCAACCAGAAGCCAAATGACAGAGCTGCATAACTTCAATGTCAACTTATTTTTACTCTTCCAACAAGCCTGCCAACATCCTATTTTCTCCTGCCATTCACCCCCTCACTACATCAGTTTTCCAGCTTAGGCACTTATTAGGCAAAGCAGCAAAATTCACATGTCAGGAGAAAAGAGACCATAAAACTGTTCTTCAGGAAAGGGAACATTGTCCTTGTCCTTTAGGCTTCTCTAGCACTGAGCTTCCTGAGTTCATTTAGATGTCTCACAGGGCATCTCATGTATGCATCATTGGTAATAGTACTAATTAGTCAGCAAGCTCAAAATCCCAGAACCCACTTGTGATGGGCAGCCTCCAAGATAGCCTCCAATAATTCCCATTAATATATTCCCAATAACCAGCAAATAATAATAATGACAACAAAACAAACATTAAAGCACCATTCAGGAATCTTTATTTTTTAATACCTAAAAATAGGCAATTTTTAAAGAGAAAATATGCTATTACCAGTTTGGGGATGAGGAGTTATATTCTATATTGTTTCACTTTGTGTGCTTCCAGAGGACATATACTCCTAAAAATACATTCCCCTTATTTTCTCCAAAGTTATTTGCCTCAACCATTCAGTCTGGTAACAGAAAATTACTTAAGACACCTCAACCATTGTCCTTAGTAAAAGCATGGTGATCATCTCTTCCTGACCCTAGTCTCTAAGTCATGCATCAGGTCTCTACTCTTCCCTGTGGGTCCATCCCTCCTCCCTATTATAGACACAGATGTGGTTTCAGTCAGAGCCCTTATAACCATCTCTGGTGATTTACATAGCTTTCTAATTCTTCCTGTTCCCTTCTTCACCTCCATATTAACTTCCCTAAATCATGCCATCCCATTCTTTTAAAACTGCATTGCTGAAATTATAGAAAAAGTTATATAAATTTTGCAAAATGCTTCAATGTTAATTGAAAAATGCCTAAGTTCTGAAGTATCAAATCTTCCAACTCAGTCTTGGATCTGTGCCCCTCTTGTTGGCCCCACAAGGTCCTACCCTAAGCCAGGTCACCATGGCACATCAACATTTTCCTTACTGGTCTTCACATACATTCTATAATGACCATTTCTAAATTTTGTTTTTTTTAAGTTTCATTTTATTTGTAATTGACACATAATAATTATATCTATTTATGGAGGCTGAGACAGGAGGATCTCGAGTTCAAAGCCAGCCTCAGGAAAAGCGAGGTGCTAAGCAACTCAGTAAGACCCTGTCTCTAAATAAAATACAAAATAGGGCTGAGGATGTGGCTCATTGGTCAAGTGCCCCTAAATTCAATCCCCAGTACCCCCCCCCAAACAATAGTAATAATAATTGTACTTATGAGGTATAATGTGACATTTCCCTATATGAATTTTATGAGAATAAATAATAACCATTATTTTAAAACCACTGCACTTGAATGAAAACCAACAAAATTAATCTGATATTTAAACTGCTCTAAAATCCAGGCTTAACCCACATTTTTCTGTTGTTCCATTTAAATTTCTGGCCTCTTCAGCATCCCTTCAGAGCTGGTCACCTCTGGAAACAAAATAGCCCAGAATCCCAGCAGGAAAAAAATCCAAGGAAAACTGCCTCACAATTTTAAAACTGAAAATCCTGAAACCATGCTGGAGACTTGGAAAACTTGGATGAAGACAGCGGTGACAACTGTCAGCAACACATAAGAGCCAAGAGAAGGGTGAGCCACAGGTTGGTCTTCATACAAAGCTTACAGGAGAAATCCCCTACCATCGGCACACACCATGGAGACTTCAGCTTTCCACAAGGCCCCACCACAAGAGCAGACCACAGTGGGGCTGAGTGGGGAGGGCTCATTAGATCTCACAGAAACATTACTAACCCCCACCACTTGCAGAGTCCACTGCACACACACAGGCACCCCTACACCTGGACCCATCATCAGGCCCAGAGTCGTACAATGCTGAACAATTGCTAAAGAAGAGTAGGCAGAAAAATGACCATCTGCCAACCACTCTGGGCCACCACATCTGGTCCAACATCATTCCTGAGTCTCAGATGTCCCATCCACTCTAAGGGTCAAGCTAAAAAGTCCTTGGATCAGCCCTAGGGTTTATTCAACCAGAAACACAGAAAGATAGACATGGAGGAAGTTGAGCTGAGGAAACAAAGAAATTAATGAAAGGTTAAAATGGAGAGAGTGTAAATTCTAAACATAGGCAGAAATTGGGGCAGAAGCAAGAAAAATGATAGTAACAAAGGGAACAATAGGAGGAAATTTTTGTCCACTGCAAAGTGATAGTCTGAAATAAAAAAAGACATGGGGGAACAAAAGGACAATAAGTAAAAACACTTCTTATTGTAAGGGACCATCTGGCTGCTTTAGCCATTAGTCACTCATGCTTTCATAGAGAGGGAAGGTCAAACCATTTCCTTGTCCAGCAGTAAAAGGAAGAGTACAACTGCCACATGAAACAAAGAATTTCGCCTGAGATTATTGTCTGGGGACCATGGACTGAAAAAAGGAATTACCTGGCGCTGTTGAAGTCCCTTGTTGAAACTCTTGTGCCTCTGAATCTTTAAAGACATATTTCAACCTGAAATTTGGTGATAGGTACAGTAAATTAGCTTCATCTTTTTCCCCAGTGATAATAGCATCACAATAATTCTTAAATAGATTTAAGTAATTCTTAAATAGATTGCACACCCACGTAGAACATGCAGGCTTTTAGTAGGCTTTTCCTGAATGGACTCCCTTTCCAAAGGGTCAAAATCACAGAAGTAACTTTCTTTCCTGTAACTAGAGTCATTCAGACACGGAACACAGTGTTGCAGTGAAGGACCAGAACCCGAATGGACTCTGGGGTTCAAATCCCAGCTGCACTACTTACCAGCCATTTGGTTTTGCATACTCAATCAGCGTCTTGAAGTCCAATTTCCTTATGTGTAAAATGATAAGAATAATAACTACCACAGTGTTGTGAGGATTCATAAAATTATCATATAAGAAAAGAAAAGCAAATCATGTAGTAACATGGGATGCACACAGTTTCTGTGCCCTGGCATAGAATAAGCACACTGCAACATGATTTTTATTCTGATGACAAGCAGTGTGCTGGGACCCCATGGGTGCCTGAAGGATTGACTTTCTCTTTACTCTAAAACTTGCTGCTCCCATATTGGCTAATGTTACCAAGAAATAAAATAAGTAAACTTAAAGCCTATTTTTGTCAAAAAGTAACTATCTTATACTTTCTCTCTGACGTGCATTGTTCTAAGCACCGGTTTCCTCTTGAATGGATTTCTGTACAAGACTGGTCTTACTCTTTGGTGCCACCAAGTGGCCAAGTTTAAAGGTGCGGTGACGCTTCCCCGAGGCGGCACCCCAATTTTGTACAGCCCGATATGTTTCAGATAGCTTTCAACAGCTCTTCCACACTCATCAGGTTAAATCGTAACACTCTGGGTTAAGCAAAGAAGCAAATGTGAACCATTGGCTCTATGGAGTACTAGAAGGAGAACACCATCTGTGAGAAAGCACAATGTGCCAGGGTTGGTGTGGACCCAGCTTCAACCTTTCCTTCAGGATCCAGAAAGCACTTTGCTTGGTTCTAAGTTTTCAGAAATGCTTGTCTGGCCTTCTGAACACAAACGGTTTTACAATGGAGGAACGCATAATACACATTTTGAATGAACATTAAATGGTCAAGTGTTAATATGTGGCTGGAAATTAAAACCAAAGCTAAATATAATTCTCAAAGAAAAAAACCTCTAAAACATAACTAAAATATGACATTTTAGCCAAAAATTGCAATTTTATTTCTAACATTTCTTTGCAGTTACATTGTATAAATTGTAAGCTGGGAGTATAGCTCAGGGGTAGAGCACTGCTTAGCATGTGTGAGGCCTTTGGTTTAATCCCAGCCCCACACGAAACAAATGAATAAACTACAAAATTAAAGGCAGGAACTCAATTTCACAATATTGTCATTTGTCAGCTGTAAGTGCTACTCAATTACCACACTATAGTGAATGGTCACTTTCAATTTGTCTATGTAATAATATTTTAACCTTCTTATGCAGAGTAGAATATAATTCACAAATATTATTTTCAAAAACATGTTTTCTATAATAAACACTGTGCCTTTGAATTCACAGATTTGGAAAAATATTTAAGTTCTTCAACTTCAACTATTAAAAATGATTGAGAGTCTAAAGCAATTTGTTTAAATTTCTAGCCTCTGTAGAATCAACAATATAAAAAAAGTCTTCTTAAAGCATTTTGATAATGTTGATTGCTCTAATGTTTGATTAGTTAGAATATAGTGCATTTGAGGTACCTTGTTTTTCCCTAATAATTTCTTCCTTTCTTCATTCTTTAGATTCTTTAGGCAGTTCAATTCAAAGATGACTCGTCCTGTATGATGTTGGCATTTTGGAGTTTTTCCTCCTCACAGATTTTTTTTTTTAATTTATTTATTCTACTTAGGTATACATGATACCAGAAAGCATTTTGATTCATTGTACACAGATGGAGCACAACTTTTCATTTCTCTGGTTTCACGTGATATAGAATCACATCATATATGCAGTCATACATGAAGCTGGGACTAGGATGTCCATCTCACTCCACCATCTTTTCTGTTCTCATGCCCCCTCCCACCTTCTTCTTCTTTGACCAAAATTCCTCCATTCTTCCTGTGTTGTCTCCTCCATTATGGATCAGCATTCAATTATCAGAAAGAACATTCGGCAATTGGTTTTTTTGGGATTGGCTTACTTCGCTCAGCATGATATTCTCCAACTCCATCCATTTACCTGTAAATACCATAATTTTATTCTCTTTTATTGCTGAGTAATATTCCATTGTGTATACATACCACAGTTTCTTTATCCATTCATCTATTGAAAGGCATCTAGGTTGGTTCCACAGTTTAGCTATTGTGAATTGAGCTGCTATAAACATTGAAGTGGCTGCATCACTGTAGTATGCTGTTTTTAAGTCTTCTGGGTATAGACCAAGGAGTGGGATAGCTGGGTCAAATGTTGGTTCCATTCCAAGTTTTCTGAGGAATCTCCATAATGCTGTCCAGATTGGTTGTAGCAATTTGCAATTTGTATGTTCTCTCTGATATGTGATGCCCACTCACAATAGGTGGGAAGCAGGTGGGGAGGAGTGGAGGTTCAATGGATTAGACAGAGGGGAGATGGGGAGAAAGAGAAGGAGGATGGGAATGGGAAAGAAGTAGAATGAATCAGATACAACTTTTCTATCTTCATATATGAATATATGACCAGTGTTAAGTCCACATCATGTACAATCATAAAAATAGGAAGTTATACTCCATATATTTATGCCAAAATACATTCTACTGTCATGTATAACAAAAAGGAACAAATAAAAAAATATTTTTTTAAAGTAAAAATCAAGCTGGGTGCAGCGGCACACTCCTATAATCCCAGCACTTTGGGAGGCTAAGACAGGAGGATCTTGAGTTCAAAACCAGCCTTGGCAATGGCAAGGCACTAAGCAGCTCAGTGAGACCCTGTCTCTACATTAAACACAAAATAGGGCTGGGGATGTGGTTCAGTGGTCGAGTGCCCCTGAGTTCAATCCCCAGTACCCCCCCCCAAAAAATTTCAGATCACTATCCCTGATGAACATACATGCAAAAATTTCATCTGACGCCAGTCAGAATGGCAATTATCAAGAATACAAACAACAATAGGTGTTGGTGAGGTTGTGGGGGAAAAGGCACACTCATACATTGCTGGTGGGACTGCAAATTCCTACAACCAATCTGGAAAGCATTATGGAGATTCCTCAGAAAACTTGGAATGGAACCAATATTTGAGCCTGCTATCCCACTCCTTGGTCTATACCCAGAAGACTTAAAAACAGCATACTACAGTGATGCAGCCACTTCAATGTTTATAGCAGCTCAATTCACAATAGCTAAACTGTGGAACCAACCTAGATGCCTTTCAATAGATGAATGGATAAAGAAACTGTGGTATATATACACAATGGAATATTACTCAGCAATAAAGGAGAATAAAATTATGGCACTTGCAGGTAAATGGATGGAGTTGGAGAACATCATGCTAAATGAAGTAAGCCAATCCCAGAAAACCAAATGCCAAATGTTCTCTTTAAGAAGTGGATGCTGATCCATAATGTGGGGGAGGACAGAGGAAGAATGGAGGAACTTTGGTCACAGGGGTGGGAGGGGGGAAGGGTCAGGGAGACAGTAAAGATGGTAGAATATGATGGACATCATAGCCCAGCTTTATGTATGACTGCA
Organism: Geosciurus inauris; assembly: GCA_004024805.1. Classification (NCBI taxonomy): domain Eukaryota; kingdom Metazoa; phylum Chordata; class Mammalia; order Rodentia; family Sciuridae; genus Geosciurus; species Geosciurus inauris. Next base: position 21,462 of record PVHX01018240.1, on the reverse strand, counting down.
TGTATGTTGTGATTCTACATCACATACAACCAGAGAAATGAAAAGTTGTGCTCCTTTTGTGTACAATGAATCAAAATACATGCTGCTATCATGTATACCTAAGTAGAATAAATAAATAAATTTTAAAAATAAAAAATATAAAAATATAAAAAAATAAATTAAAGGAAAGAGAGCCTCATAGCTTGTCAGTGGCAGATCATAGTGAAGGCCTAGCCACTTGCCACACAAATTAATTAAAACTTAAAATCACTTTAATATCTAAATTATTGATATTGTTGGGGGAAAAATAAGAACATCTGACATCAAAGTCTGTAGAAAATTGGGTAAATGATGGAATATTTCTGGAAAACAAGTTGAATAGTGCTGCTGTCAGGCTCAGAGAGAAGATTGTTGAAATGCTTTGTTGCCATTGTACATTCTCTCATTCATCACATGGTACGCAGCCACAGATTAATATTATTGTTTGTTAACACTTTTCATTTTGCAAATAAAAATTCTGTCAAAAAAAAACAGGAATAGTAAATCTGGAAGATTAAGTGAAGTTTTGCAGACGAAGCACGTGGCCCAGGTACTATAGTATGTGCTTAGTGAATCCTCATTGACATACTTATCATAATTGTCATCATTAATGCTAGGATAACAATATCTACTGTCAGTAATCATGAGAATTAGAGATTATCTCTAAGTAGTACTCGAAACATCTTGTGGACATTTAATAAATTGTTGCTGATATTACCTAGGTACCTGTAGACCTTGGAAAAATGTTATTAATAAAACCTTAGTTTTGTGGATTCAGAGAAAATACAATGAACAGGTGCACACTCAGCTGAAATGGGCATGTCATTTCTTCTTTGACCCAGTGACCTTATTTGCTTGCTATTTATAGGGAACTGTGAACCTAAATGCCCTGTGGAAAGTAAAACCTGCCTCTTAAAATAGAAGCTGAAAACACTAAACGCTGCTTTCAAAGCTGCTCTTGGGGGCTGGGATTGTAGCTCAGTGGTAGAGCGCTTGCCTCGCATGCATGAGGCACTGGGTTCGATCCTCAGCACCACATAAAAAAACAAATAAATAAAGATATTGTGTCCATCTACAACTAAAAAAAAATTAAAAAAAAAAAAAAAGCTGCTCTTGGAAGCTAAGATTAAGCACATCAACTAAGCTCAGCCAACCAGATGCACCACCTGAGACTTCTCCATTTATTGATGGTGAGGTAATGAAACAGGGAGAGGAGACAGTGCTAAGGATGTGGAAGAAACATCAACATCACTTTCTAGGTGGCACAACGGTGCTGCTCCAAGCTATGACATCCAGCAGTCAGTGCCAGGCGCTACAGTGTCCCTCAGCAGCACAGGGCTATGATAAGAATTGGCTGCGGCTCTGCATGAGTAGCCTCTTTTTTCTTGACTGTTTTTCAAACTTAGTGCTCCAGCCTTCACAACAATCCTGTGAGCTGCATGGTCCCCATTCAACAAATTATGATTCTAAGTTAGCTAGAATAAGTTTTTGTTGATTGCCTCTAAGACAGAAACAGAAATTGGCAATAGGCAATAGAGTGCTGGAGGCGGCAGACCCCCAGTGTGGCACTGGCTGAGTGGAGGTCAGGCAGTGAGGACCCTGCAGTTCCTTCAAATGCTGCAATGAATAGCCGTGCAGATTATGATCCACTATAATGTGATCAGAATATGGAGTTGCAAGCCGGGCGCGGTGGCTCACGCTTGTAATCCCAGCACTTAGGGAGGCTGAGACAGGAGGATCGCGAGTTCAAAGCCAGCCTCAGCAACGGCGAGGCGCTAAGCAACTCAGTGAGACCCTGTCTCTACATAAAACACAAAATAGGGCTGGAGATGTGGCTCAGTGGTCGAGT
>PVHX01018240.1:0-19495 GCA_004024805.1 Geosciurus inauris | reverse complement strand
TGTTTGGGAAATTTTTTCAAAAATTAGACAAGCTTAAGTTGAAAGTAGCTATTTTAAATGCAGATAAAAGGAAGTAAAGTTTTGCTATTAAAACTTATTTCTACCTATGACCTATATGCCAAAATGACCAGCAGACTGTTTCACAAAATTATAAAATTATCTTTATAAAAATTATAAAGTTTTCCAACAAAGGCAGAGACTAAGGAGACTTTTTGGGAGAAACGATTAGAACAAAAGACAGACCTGGTTATGCAGGCTCTTTTTATGCACCTCCAATAAGCCTTCTTTATGGGACTCTGACTAAAACATGCTCAATGAGGCAGCAGCTGGAATGGAAGCAGCCTAGGCTTATGGATTAGAGTGTGGCTGTGCCATATCCTACAGCAGCCCCATAGAGTGATAGGACAACATACAGAGGCAGATAACAAGCAGATGGAAAATATAGGGCATGCATCAAACTAAAAAACTTCTGCTCAGCAAAGGTAACAATCAACAGAGTAATAAGACAATCTGCCAAAACATTTTCAAACCACACATATAATAAGGGATTAATATCCAAAATATTTAAGGAAGTCAAACTACTCAAAAGCAGCATAACAAATAACCAAATTTACAAACAGGCAAAGGGCCTGAACAAACATTTCTCAAAAGTGCAAATGGCTAACAGGTTTATGAATCATTGGGGAAATGCAAATTAAAACCACAATGAGATATGGCTTCACATCTGCTAGAGAATGGTGATTGTCAAAACAGACAAAAGAAGTATTGGCGAGAATATGTGAAAAAGACGTTCTTGCACACTGTCAAAGGAAATGTAAAATAGCACTGCTGTTATGGAAAACAGCATGCAAGCTTCTCAAAAAAAAAAAAAAATATATATATATATATACACAACTACCATATATACCCCTCTTCTAGGTATATATCCAAAGGAAATGACATCGGTATGTCGAAGAGACATCTGCACATCCACGTTCATTGTAACATCATTCACAGTAGGCAGGATATGGAATCAACCTAGATGTCCATCCATGTATGAACAGAAAAAGAAAATCAATATGTACGAGTGTGTGTGTTCACCATAAAAAGAAGCAAATCCTGTTATTTGCAATATGGAGGAAACTGAAGGATATAGTGCTAAGAGAAATAAACCAGACACAAAAAGACAAATACTACAGGATCTTACTTATACATGTAATCTAAAAAAGTTGAACTCATAGCTGTAGAAGAGTAGAATGGTTGTTACTGGGTTGGGGTTGGAGGCTACAAGATATTGGTCAAAGGGCACAAAATTTCAGTTAGGAAAACTAAGTTCTGATGGTCTATTGTATAGCTTGGTAACTACAGCTAATAATATACTGTATACTTAAAAACTGCTAAGAGAGTGAATTGTGAATTTTCTTACAACACCAAAAACTAACTATGTGATGTGGTAAGTGGGTTAATTAACTCAATTGTGGTAATCATTTCACAATGTGTATGTGTGTGTGTGTATTTTTACACTCACACATACATCACATGGTAGCACTGTAGGTATATACCATTTTTATTTGCCAATTATACCTCAAAAAGCTTGAAAGAACAAAACAAAGAAGAAAATCCAAAATATGCAGACCCATGTCTGGGTGAGATCTCTGGTTTTTAAACCATGGAATTAGCTAGAAATAAGTAAACAAATATCTTTTAAGGTTTTAAAGCCACAGTACTACCAAAAATTGCCTGATCCCAGCCAATGATCTCCTGTGATAGTTCAACCCTTAAAACAATCACAAGGTATTGAAAATCCTACAAAAATAAGAGGGGGAAAAAAAACTACTACAGCCTTGTAGCTCCTTGCCAGGACAACTTTCTCCTCTCTCCTTACTGCCTACCTGAGATATGCCCACTGAAAACAATAGATGAATGACCCTTTTATAGTGCAGAATCAGGGCACTTAAAATGACTGCCACAATGTGACCCATGAACTTCTGCTGTCCAACAGAGTGAGACGTGTGCTTTGAAATAACGATCGCTGACACTGTTTCCATCCTCCTTCTTCCCAAATGGGTATGTACTGTTATTTTCATTTCCACTATGGAATGAGATAAGGCTGGGAAGGGTGGTGAGTGATTTAACCCTTCACTGGAGATTTCTAGGACAAAGGGAAGATGTTAATTAGAGATATTGAGCTTGTGGCCAGGCACAGGATCTGGATGAGACTCCAAGTTTGCTCCCTTGGGAAGAGTTGAGTGCATTTAATGTCGACATTCACCCTTTTGATGGTATACTCGTGTGCAGAATTAGCAAATAGTTGTTAAGTAGCCAAAGGGCTATGGAGAAACTTGTTATTTGCCTACTTACATCTAATCCCCTATGATATTTCCTAGTAGAACCCCAATTTCATTTAAGTATTTAGTTCCCCCCGCACACAACTCAAGCATCTGTGAATCAATTTTAAGCAACCCATACAAAGATTGTCCATGTTTGGATCAGGAACCCACAGCAGCCATTCCCCAGTCAAGTATTACTGGTTCAGGAATGGACATACGTCCTAAGTAGACCCCATCAACAGAAGGGACTGTCTTTATGACCCATGATATGGGAGAAGATTTCTCCCTTCCACCTGCCCTACACTCCTCCTTCACTGTCCCAGGTATTTCTTCAGTTAGGAATTACATTGTACCCTGAGAGAAGCCCATTTCTAATCACCCAGAGAAAGGAAGAGAAAAAGAACAGAAGATCTGAGCTAGAGCTGTGACCCTACTGTACCTAATGCCTTACATCATCTTTGATTTCTTGTTTCTTGAGATAACAAATTTCCTCATTGTTGAAGGCAGTTGAAACTTGGGTTTCTGTTTATTTCATTCAAAAGCATCTTTATATACCAATCAAGTTTTTTAGTACAAACTTCTCTTCCTCTAAGCCTGGGCTGTGGACTAAACCAATACAAAGGAATCCAGGCTGCTAAGCCAGAAAGTTTTCCAGAGGAGTGTCAAAGCCAACCATCAGGTCATTCATTGACAAACAGCGTGTAGGGAAATAACTTTATAATTTTTTAAAGAATTTTTTTTAATATCTTTATTTATTTTTTATGTGGTGCTGAGGATCGAACCCAGTGACTCACGCATGCGAGGCAAGCACTCTACCACTGAGCTACAGCCCCAGCCCCAATAACTTTATATTTATCTTATAGTCACTTGATATGTGCAAAGTAATATTGCTTCTCCATGCACCAGATTGCTATAAAATTTACTTTTTTAAATGAATGTGCTTATGTAAAAAAAAAAGAATCAATTTAAAAAAATTTTGTCTAAGTAATAACACAAGTTGTATTAGTTTCCTAGCGAGGCTATATCAGAGTACCTACCACAAACTGGGTAATTTAACAAATTCATTCTTTGACAGAACTGAAGAGCAGAATTCTGAAATCAAATTGTCAGTAGGGCCACGTTCCCCAAGGCTCTAGAGAAGGATCTTTCCTTACCTCTTCCTAGCTCCTGGTCACTGCCAGATCTTGGGGAGTGGCATTCATTGGCCTGGAAATAAATGCATCACTCTGGCCTCTGCCTCTCTCTTCACATATCCTCCTTGCACATGTGCAGGTGTGTGTGTCACGCTTACACACGTGCATGTCAGAGTCTTCATGTGACATTCTCCTCCCTGTGCCTGTGCTTACATTTCCATTCTAAGGACACCAGTCGTTGGGGTAAGAGTTCTCGCTAATCCAGTATGCCCTCATCGTCACTTGATTATATCTTCAAAGACACTACTTCCAAATAAGGTCACATTCACAAGAACTAAGGAGTAGGACTTTGATGGCAGGGGATACAATTCAACCAAAAAAACAAAAACAAACAAACCACAACAACAACAAAAAAAACAAGTAATATTCAGATATGGCAAAATCGTGAAACTGGTCAATGAACAAAATTCTGAGGGGAACCTTGCAGTGGAAAGAGAGATGCCTTCAAGGGACAAGGGCACAGATTCAGCTGAACATGGACCCTGAGCTTCAGGTCCACCAATGTATTATGATTTCTTGGAATGAGCCTGATATTTGGTAAGATCTCTCAAGAATCTTCTTTTTGGGGTGGGGGGTACTAGGGATTGAACTCAGGGGCACTTGACCACTGAGCCACATCCCTAGCCCTATTTTGTATTTTATTTAGAGACAGGGTCTCACTGAGTTGCTTTGTACCTCACTTTTTGCTGAGGCTGGCTTTGAACTGGAGATCCTCCTGCCTCAGCCACCCAAGCCACTGGGATTACAGGCATGCACCACCATGCCTGGCTCTCAAGAATCTAACTTTAGTAAGTCATTATCTATAACTGGTGGAGTTAGTCCATAAAAAAATGAATCAAAATATTGATGCCATTGGAAAATAACACAAAGCACAACACTTACAGTCACACACTTTTGTCAACATTTCTTTGAGCATTAAGTCTTCTTCTCAGCAATGCCTTCAATTGGAAATCAATTCCCATCAATATCTCTAACCAAATATGATCATCCTGGTATGCAGACAGGACTTCCATTTATCTGGGCACTATTTCCCAGTGCCTGGTATGAGCCTCTGATATCTTTAATTCCTAAATATCTGCATCTCCTCACAGAGAAACAGGAGCTTAAAGTCTGAGACTTAAATCAATTACAGAAAGTAATTCTTATATGCTGTATCTCAAAGAACTTAATCTGCTAATTGATCACATGATGAAAATGGTGGGGGATCAGATGTTAAGAAGAGTCACTTTCCACTTAGGAGATTATAATGGAAATGGTTACTCTTTAAAATTTAGCAAGAAATTCCAGGGAGAAAAAAATAATAAATCTTTTAAATAGTTTCATGAAATCTTGGATGCTTTGGGTAATAGGAAGGTTTTCCTGTCCCATTTGTTGAAGTAATAAAGTGTGAAAAAATGGTAAATCTGATTAGTCACGCTTGTCTAACACTAGTCTGTAGTCTGAAAGGAAAGAAAAAAAATCTAAAACTTCAATAATTATACTTAATTATTTAAGAAAAACATGTTCTCCAAAAACTATTCAGCTAACAGTGATATTGAGGTACTCAGAAAAAGCATTCAGGAATGGACAGGCCAGTGACCAAACCAAATTTATTTTTCTGAGTATGGTCAAAAGCAGTTTTCTCTTTACACCATTAGTTCAGATGCTTCTTGGCTGTCTGTGAACTGCCTGATGTTCAAAGACCAATGCAGGAAGGCAGCAAGGTGTTTCCATGGTGATGAGACTTTCCTCTCAGCAACCACTTCTCCCTCACCTCTCATGTTTTTCCACTATCAAGAATTTTGATAAAATTTCTGTGAAGATCAGGGATGATGATATAGCAAGCATTTGTGGTTTTCCCAAGTGCACCTGCTGTGTGCCTATAAGTATTAAGGGAATTCTCCTCTGCCCACATGTGGAGATGGTCAAAGACCCATTAGAATCCAACCAAAATCTCACATTCAAAAATCACTCCATCAATAGTTTTTGTTGTTGTTGTTGTTGTTTTAATATTTTTTAGTTGTCAATGGATCTGTATTTTATTTATTTCTATATGGTGCTGAGAATCGAACCCAGTACCTCACATATGCTAGGCGAGTGCTCTACCACTGAGCCACAACTCCAGCCCCTCCATTAATAGTTTTTTATTTAACATCTAGGTATATACATGACCAGACACTTCCCTAAATCAGAGATCAGCAACTATAGTCCAAGGTCAAATCCAGCCTGCCACATGTGCTGGTAAGTCGAGTTTTATTGGAAGGCAGCCTCATTTGCATTTATGTATTGTCTAAGCATTGTCTAAGCATTATGTATTGTCTAAGCAGAGCTGACTGGAGGGTAGGAGTGACAAAGACTATGTAGCCTGAACACCTTAAAAACTTTTACCATCTGATCCTTTAGAGACAAAGTTTGCCAATTCCTGTTCCAATGATATGAAGCCAAAATTTGGTAAGGAACAAAGCAAAACATAGAAGAAGGTGCAATGTGTTGTAGTAAAAAAGGAAAACTAAATCAATGCCATTTGGAATTCTGGTCTCAGAGTAGTTGGAGAAGAATCTCTGGAAAAGTTTAAACTGACAAAATAAGAAAGAATATAATACACAAATCTGGAGAGTAAGACAGAGAGAGCCAGGAGAGGATAGTGAAGGGGATATTATCCAGTATCCTGACACATAGGAATCCCAAGAATTCTGAAAGGACCATGCAAACTTGAGGTGCTGCTCTCATGATGAGCTCAAGCTCCCAATAGCAGGAGAAGAGGGTCTGTGAATCGCCAGAGGTGAGGTTGGAGCCAAGGACAAACAGCCTCTTGAATGTCAAGCAAAGGACTTATTCTGGAAGGAATGGACTTGTTCTGGAAGGAATGAACACTCAGTGAACTGGAAACTGATCTGATGAAATCTTTGTTTAAGTCAAATTTTAAAAATCAGACAAAGGATGAGCTATAGAGAAAGGGAGTAAAGGGAACAGGAAACCATTAAATATCTGTGACCCATGTCATGCTGCTTATCTGCTTATATGCCTGGTAGCACTTTTAGCACTTAACACGCACTAACCCAACAATTCTCTCAACAACTCTGTGAGCTAATTAGGATGGCCACTTTATCAATGAGAAATACGTGACTAAGAGAAGCCAAGTCATTTGCTCAGAGTCTTATAGATAAGAATTTACAGAAGCAGGATTTGAATCCAGATCATCTAGTTCCAGATCAAACATCTATAATTAGTTACAAGATTATTATAAGACATCAAGAGGAGGAGATGAGAGAGGAGCCTAAGAGAGTATAATAGAGTAGATAAGATTAAAGCATGATATATACATGTATGGAAATGTCACCATGAAACTCATTCATTTTTATAATTAAAATGTTAATATCTAAATGAAAATAATTTTAAGACTGATATAATTCAATTAGACTGATATAATTCAATTGTTGCAGTGCTTTGCACAAGTTGCTCTATAAATACATCTCACAAGCAAAGAATGAATGAAAGAAGAAAAAGGAAATATCAGATACTAAGAACATTAGGGAGAAGAAAGTCAGTGGCATTCAGGGTCTATTAAAAAAGGTTCAAGGGAGTAGGAGGTATTGAAGATAATTCTAATAATTCCCCTTCAGATAACTGGAATGACGGAACTGACACAAAATAAAAGGGAAAATCAACTCTGGGGATAAGGTGGCAAATTCCATCTGAGATTGAACAGATGATGAATTTGATGAGCTGGCAGAGCGTTCAAGTGGAAAACCCCAGAAAGCGCTCCAAGGTGTAAAGCCAGAACCCAGAGGGGAACCAGAGTCAGAGCAATAGGGTCGGTAGTCAGGCTACACAGATGTAATGAGGATGACAGAGCGTCTGCTTCACACTGATAGGAAAAATGAAGTTATCTTCACTCATGACATGTACGATAAATAAAACAAAGAAAACCATTATAAGATGGCAAGGTGCGAAATTGGCCCAGTGCAAAGAATGTGGGTTGGCTCTGGAGGAAACTGGGAAAGAAGGAAATAACATCTATGGAGAGACTGCTACTGTGAGGTGTGCTGATATTGCATTTAAGGATCACCGCAAGGTTGAAACAAGGTGGAGGGAACAGGAGAAATGATTAACAGCTGAAAAGTCGCAGAAGGAGGATTTAATCTCAAGTCTGCCACTCCAAAGCCCAGGCTCCAAATACTATCTAGACTACAGAAGTGTTCTTCCATAGGTTTCTTGAAGTTTTCTCCCTGCCTCAGAACCATCAGAACCTCTGCCTGATTCTGCAAATTACTCCCTGATCCATGCACCACCCTTCAGGATAAATCGCCCACTCCCGTGGTGTTATCATAAAAACTGTTCATTTCAGACATTTCAGTTGGAGAAAGTCTGGAGGAATATACTAAACCATTCCTAAGCCTTTGAAAATGCACACAATAGCCGCTTCTCAGTTGTTCTGCATTGTGGTTTCTGCCAAATGGCCCCTCAATGAGGTACACGGGCAGGCATGCAGAATTGGATCCAAGCTTTACACCTGGAAAGTCCCAGGTATCTCCCTATCCAAACACTCACTGTTTAATATAAAGACTTGTAATAATTTATTTGAAATAACAAAAATGAAATGAGTTGTTTTGCTTTTAAATGGTACTCAGTTAAAGAAAAGAAAAAAGAAGTACAGAAGGAATGAACTCTTAATTTATGCTGCTCTTTGGCCTCGTTTACCTTAAGTATATAAACAAAGTTTGTGTTTAATTTCCACATGAAAAGGTCTTTGTAATTACATGAATTCTCTTAATTGTGCCTGTTCTCATTCTTTCTTTCTTTTTTTCCCCCTCAGATCAGACAGTCAATTTCACAGATTTTCTTGGAGCAAATTTCTTCTTCGATACTTTCATTTTGTAGCAGAGTCACATTGGCTCAATGTATATAATAAATAAATAAATAAATAAATAAGTTTCTTCATGCAAATTCCACTGATGGTAAAGGAAGGAATTAAGGAAAACCTATCTAAATACTGCAACTAAAGATGTGAATGTCTAGCAATGAATAAATGGAAACAGTAATACTATGTAGGTTATTCCTACTAATAGCAAATGAAACCTGGGAACAGAAAATCTTTTAAACAAACCACTCAGTGCTTTAGATGCAGAGCAGGTCTCGAATTCCTCTTAAAATCTGAGACCTTTGCATGCTGTAAGCAAATGGATTGAGCTATACAAAATTGCAAAAAGCATCTGGCTTGCCATTTCTTGAACCTCATTACCCTCTGTGAGAGAGAGATCTCACAGAAGGCAAAAATCTTTTATATCCCTGTATCCAGAGATATGACTCTGGTATATGGAAGACATGACTACAGTTTTAAAGGCCTCTCAGTATGACGTGTAAGAATATTAATGCATTTCTTAACAGTCAGTATAGCTCTTGCTGTTTAGTGACAGCTTCACTAAATGAAGTGGGTTAATAGGGGACCAGGAGAGGGACAATAAGCCAAGAAGGAATATCACAGAAACAACTGTTAGTCCATGGAGCAAGGCACACACCACAACCACAGTGGGTGAAATGCAGGGCTTCAAATCCACACAGATCCCATAGCATGTACTCAAGTGTCATTCATGTCCCATGTGGGCAATGGGGATGAGGTTCCCTGACCAGTAAAGGGCTGGCTGAACAATAAAACTAAGAAATAAAATGGCGAATAACCACAGAACACACAGAATAGTTTTAAAAGGCGGGAGACAGGACGGGCCTGCAACCAGATAATTCTGGCTTCTGGCTTCTGGCTTCTGGCTTCTGGCAAAATGGACCCCGCATGTGCTTTATTTATATCTGTGAACTTCAAAGGCCTTCCATTGAACATTCTTTTCGAAGGTAAGAATAAGGTAGGGGTCAGGTAGGCTGACTCAGTTCCTAACGGGATATGCCCATTTCCAGTGATGAGGACTTCCTTAGCAGAGGGAAAGAGGTGGGACACTTGCATTAGGCAGGCCTAACTGTAGAATGCCACAGAAGGTTCATAATGCCAGCCTGTCTCTCCCCTGGCTACAGTGCTGAAGAGAAGTCCCTCATGCATTCCACAGATGGCTTCCCACACTCAAGTTTCTAGGATTTGCTCCCCTTTGGAAGGGGGAATAGTAATTTTGGGAGACACGCTCTCTTCTTTTCCTAAGGTGCTCTCAAATCAGAATTCAGCACCCATCAGTATTTCTTATCCTTAAGACAATTCAATATCCCCTCAGTGGGATGACCTACTCTGACACCCCTATCCAGTTATACCATACTTTTTCCTAGTTTGCTGTAGCAGTCTAACCTTCTGTTAGTTCTGCCAGCATCTATCAACATGTCTTTACTTCAAGGCTATGAATTCCTTAGGGCAGGCTCTTGTATTCTCATTCCCAGTATAGCACACAGCTTATAGACACTTCTCAGGCATTTTCCAAACCCTGGGACCAACAGCAACTCTCTCCTCCTGCAGTGGGTTGAAAACAGTGTGTCCCACAAGATTCATGTGCCCCGAAACCTCAGACTGCTACCTTATTTAAAGATGTAGTTGAGGTAAGAATTGAGATAAGTTCAAAATGTGTTAGGGTGTATCCTAAATGTAAGGACGGTGTCCATGTAAGAAACAGTAAAGGATAGAGACACGAGATGTAGAGGGAAGAAGTCCTTATGAAGACAGAAGCAGAGATGGAGTTGTGCTGATACACAGCCAAGAACACCAGGAGCCACCAGAAGGTGGAAGAGGCAGGAAAGAGTTCTCTCCTTGGGCATCTGGAGGGAGCATGGCCCTGTGGCCACCTTGATTTTGGACTTCTGGCTTCCCAAACTATGAAAATGAATTTCTGCTGCTTTAAGTCACCAAGCTTGGGATGACTGCTTATAGCAGCCCTAAGAAACTAATGTACTTCTTTTCTCTGGAAACTGGCTTCCTACCTATCAGCATAGTTTTATTTTCTGGGCAGCCATGTTGAGACCACCAGACTCTGCTCCCTACCCACCCCAAGATCCCAGTGTCCGTCTGTACTTAAGCTGGGCCAATCAACATTCCTTCTTTGAAAGTTCGAGGAACACTGAAAGGAAAACTTTCTTTCTCCACTCTTCTACCTCATTCCAATCTCTCCTCAAAGATCATCTCTTAGACACTTTGCTCAGCATTTCCTCAGAATTTTACTTCTCCTGACTCAACACGTTTTACTCATGTTTCCTTTGTAGCTCTTATTTCTACCTGGCATTGTGTTATTTGTGTGCCTGTTTCTTCTTTCTGTTTCCTTAAACTCTTTGTAACAGCATAGCCTCTATGAGAGCAGGGACTTGGTCAGCTGGGAGATACTATTATATTCCAGCCCCAAGAGCTCTGCCTCACATACAGTAGCTACACAGCAAGACCAATGAAGCTGACCTGAAAAGAGATATCAAGGCCAGAGATAAAGAGCACAAGCTTCCTGTCAGAGTTCCAGGTACTGTTGTTTCAATCCTTCCTGAAGCCTGGCCATATTTCGGCCCTTGACTTTCTGCCTTTCTTCTATTTCATTAGAGTGTCTCTCTAATGAAATATGCTCTCCTAACCTTAAGCTAGTTCCATTTGGTTTATGTTTCTTGTAACTACACAATAAATTCAAAGATTACCTAATACCTATGGCACTTAGCAGGAGAGCCAACATCTTGCAGGAGTAAATTCGAGAATAAAAAATGGAATGACTAAATATATAAATTAACTAACAGGGTTAGTTTTGCAAAGTAATGAATGTGATTTGAGAACCATAGAATGCATTTTATATGTTCCGAATTTATCATCTTATCACCAACTTGAGTGTCTGAAATTCAATCATTACAGATTTTAAGAATACTCCATTAAATATATATATTCCTTAAAAAGGGAAGTGTTAGCCAGGAACTATTTTAAGAGACCTTAGAAATCCAAGCTGAACTGAATGACAAATGTTGGAAGACAAAAAGAGGAACCCCAGGGAAAATGGAGGAGAGCAAAGATTAATTTCCACCACTTCTCTATTTATGTTGCAGACAGTCTTTTACTCCTCGGGAATTATGGATTTTATACCCGTGAAAGACTCATGATGGTATTGATGGCCCAGTGAATGGCCTCTCTCAATCTATTCCTTTTGCTATGTTATTCTGCAATTCCTGCCACCAAGAGGTTTGATCTGTTTCCTCGTTGCTTGGATCTAAGCTGTTTTGTATATTGCTTTGGCCAAAGAATGTAATAGAAGTAACATGGTGCCCCAGGCTCAGGTGACTCTTGCACTTCTGTTGTTTTTTGGAAACCTGCCATTTCCATGAAAACAAGCCCAGTTGAGAATGAGACAAGTGACTCAGTGTTCCCTACCCAATCCCAACCAGTGGACTGAGGCCATCTTGGACCAGATGACCCCAGCTGACCTGCCAGTTGATGGAAAGCACATAATAGAATCCAGCCATGCCAAGCCAACCTAACCATACTCATGAGTAAACAAATGTTTATTGTTTAGATTTCACTGAGCTTTGGAGTGGCTTGTTGCCCAGCAATAGCTGAATGACAAAAACACCAGTTTACCCTAGAAATTCCAAATCTGAGAATATGCTGTTTGCCAAAAGCATCCAGAAGTCTTTGCTTCTAACACCATCTTCTTTGAGATTTATGCTTAGAAACTGGAATTTTTTAAGTTGCCCCATAACTTCTATTCACTCTTCTTGGGCACAATATCACCAAGCATGCCAGTGTTGCTAGGGAATCTTCACTCAAGAGTTTCTGGCTAGGATGATGGGAATATATCTTCCCTGTAGGTACAGCCTCACATTTGAGAATCTTACCTTCTCAGCTCCTATTGCTCACACTGACACTGACTCTTGGACCTGGGTTTGAGAAATCAGCTGGAGACCAAGGGTTCTAGAAAAAGCTAGGAATGGAGAAGAGAGTGAGATACTGACAAGGTTGGAGTAAAGGAGAACTAGACTTAGAGCCAAACTGGGCCTGGGGATGCAGTGTGAAGAAGAATTTCAACTGAGACTAAGGATTAGAATTGGGGCTAATAGGGAGTGCAAAGTAGCAATGAGATATTGTTCATCTCCCACTCTTTTTTTTTTTCTCCTTTCTTTTACCACTGGGTCTAAAAAGAAGAAAAGGATAAATGCTAGGAAAAACAACACATATTTCTTTCTCCTGTTTCCCTCCTGCTTGTACCGACTAAGATGGGGAAGGAAAGAAGTCGGGAAGGAAGTTCAATGTCTAGTGCCAGTTGCCTCTGTTCCCAGCCTCTTTTCTTTGTCCCTCTTATTAGCTCTGTCACATATATGGTAAGAGGTGAGCATGGGGGTTGTTGGGAATGCATGGGTAGGTCCCTCTGGACAGTTTGATGAGCAGCCTGTCAGTCATGGATGAGAGCTCTTGGGGAGTCCAGCTTCTGTGACTGGTCTGAGAGGTTTCCACTTGCTAACCAATGCTGACCAAGATCTCCTGGAGACCATGATGTATGGTCACAGGGCAGTGACACCTGTGATCATTTCTTTTCTTCAGTAAGAATGGAAATTACAGTTGTTCTCAGTAGCTTATTTGAATAAATAACCTGGCAGGACAATTTTTATGATAACATTGTGCATCTTTCTTCCTGTATTTTACTTTGGGATACTTTACACAGCAGAGAGGCAGGTTAATATTGCGTTGCAAGCCTCAAAGCAGATGTTACTTGCAAAGACAACTATTGTTTTCCTAAAGCTTCAGTCATTAAAAAAATATTAGGTTTCCCAGTGGTCCTAGAAGTGAAAGAGAAATGATGCCCAAGGGAAAAATGAAACAAAAAGAAAGAAGGAAAGGAGAAGAAGAGCAAGGAAAGGAACTAAAGTCAGCAGATCCTGAGCCGCAGAAACCTATCCTCCAACCACCCCTGAAAGTGGAAAGAACTTAGAACACATGCTATAGGGCATACCCAGAAATGGTGAGTCCTAGGAAAAAGTGGTCCCAGCCCCAGAAAAGATTCCAAGGCAGCTGTGTAGAAACCCAGAGCCAGAATTTGGGAACTACGAATGTTCTAAATGATGAAGATGTCAGTAGAAATCAGGCTGCATTGGAAATTATGATCTTCCCAATTCATCAGGATTCCATGAATTGTAATATGACTTTGAGAGAAGAAGCAGCCCCCCAAATGACAGTACAAAGGGACAGGTCTCTCTTGAAGATATTAAATAAAGATCAGTAAAGGGCTATATCATATAGACCCTGTTTTGTGGATGGCAGTTTGTACCACATCATTTGCGGATGCGCCTTGTCTTACAAGTTACTAAACAGTAAACTCCTAATTCTGTTTTCTTTGTCCCCTTCGAATCCAAACAAACTATCCAGATCCCTATTCCATGAACCTCTAGACATACTTCTGTCTGTGTAGTCAAGTCTCAGAGGTTTGTTCTCATGGCTGAATTGGAGCATGTTTCTTTCCATCATCAGCAGAGAATGAGATAACAAGCATGTGGAAAACAACAGAGAAATAAATAGTAGATGAGGTTTTTTAATTTATAGGATTGATGAAGATTGTCTTCATTGCATCTAGGGCTCTCAGTCATACTCAAAATCACAGATTGCATTTACGAAAAGAAAACTTTTGCCTGAAAATAGATTAGCTATTCTTTGGAAGAAGGTTTAGTTCTTCTCCCAGTATTTCCTCTTAATTAGATTAATGAAATCAGGTAAGGCATTCAAAGAATGTAGCATAATGCCTAGCACAAGATAGGAGCTCAGCAAATTGTTGTTTCTATAAGACAGCAATATAAATGCATCAAACTTCTGCTGAATTAAGGAAGAAATATATATATAAAAAAAACTTCCAGCCTCCTCCTGTTCCCCCTGGCCCTCAGCTCATTATAGCAGTAGGTTAGCAGCCTGCTTCATATATAGGTTGTCAAGAAGCATAAAGACCTGGACATAGGAACAAGGAGTAAAAAGAAAAGATGTATTTTTTCAAATCCATGGAAACTAGGGGCATATAAACTTCATTACGTGATTTGTATGGACTCACAAACTATTTTCAGCTTCGTTTTGCCTTCTCTTTAAAAAAAGAAAAAAAAAATAATTTTGCCTTTTCTTTAAAAAAAAGAAAGAAAGCAACAATTCTTGTAGCTGCTAACCTGAATTGGGACACCTGTAAGCCTCCACCTGTACTCACATACCCAATTGCACCTGTCACTATTCCCCAAATCACAATCCATCTCTGTAACTCATAGCTCACATTGCTGGGGTAGATGGCCCTTCTCCAGAAACGTGATTTCTCCCAGGGAATTAAAAATGAAAAACTGTCATTCACATGCCATTGAATCTCTTTAAAGGAGAGTAAGAATGTAACAGTCCTTATGATTCAGAGTGAAATTGTTTTCAATGCACAGATCTCCCTCAAAAGAAACTACAGTTGTGGTTCTATCTCATTAAAAATACACATCAAAGGTAAGAGGGGAAGTGGTACATTTGTGCCTTGATTTTTGGTCACTGGAAATTTTAGCCTTCAGCCCATCTCGTATACCAGATCCCAAATGTCACATAACCAGTCTGGCAATCTTTTCTAAATTTCTATATCTAACTTTTCATCTAAGCCACTCTATCCTTGACTCTTTAAGTACTTTAAGTGGGTGGGGTTTAGGCAGTGGTATGTTGGAGCTGGCTCACAGTCAGTGTGAGAATGTCTTCCCAGCTCTGCGTTCTGTGTCAGCACATAGTTAGCTTGAAATCAGCCATGACTGGAATATTTATACCACAGAAAATGGCAAATACCACAATCCAGGGTTTTTTGTTGTTTTTAAGCTACCTCCTTGTTCCAAATATAGCAGCATCTGATAGTTTTAGGGAAGATAAAGAGCAGCGAGCATGCAGGTAACAGATGCTTAGGCAGAAGAAGGAAATGACAGTGTGGGAGACAAGAAAATTGCAGAAAAGAGGTTCAGAGAAGAGAAGATCCAGTGCAAAGAATACTATCACTACATTACATTTCTCTTGAACTGTCTGGTATGCCTCACCTCATATTGAAGGACCTCCCTGTCCCACTCACTTGGAATACCTACTTCTAAATGCTCACCTTAAACTTGAAATGTATCAACCATCCCCAAAGACATTCATAAAAGCCAGAGGCTTTACTCTACAAGACTACATGCAGATAAAATTAGTCTATTATGCATTAAATAGTCTTGCTAGTACATAAAACCACATAATTACAAACTGATTTAAATTTTTATTGAAAAGATTCTATACAAATATATGCTAATAGTTCATTTTACCCCTGTAAATCATAAGAAAACTGTTCATCTTTATGTCAGGATAATGGTTTTTAAAGAGAACCCCAAAGCCTACCTGTATTTTATTTTAGCTGTTAAATAGAGTTCTTGAGATGCTGAAGAGTAAAAAGCTGCTTATAGGAAACAATATTTCATGCTCTTTGCTACTCTAACTGTGAAGGGCAATCTAATCTATACTTGACGTGAAAGGTATGACTTCTAAATCATTTTTTTTCCTTTGTTGACTAGGAAGTAAAAAGGTTTTGTGACACTGAAAAAAAGCAGAAATGAATAGTGCAGGAAGTTATAAGGCCAAGACACTAATATTTGTTCAAAGTTGGGCTCTCAATCAGATTTCATCTACAGAGCTAAAATAGCTTTAAAAATTTCTGAAAATCTTTTGGGTCATTTTTCTTTTAATTAGTCAATAGCCTGGGGAACTAAATGAACTACTGGACTAATAAAATGTTTAACTGGCAACCAAGAGCAAACAATAAATTTTTGATGAAATTATGTCCTTCAGAAAGCACTACTTATTTATGGCATTTGCAGGTAAATGGACGGAACTAGAGAACATCATGCTAAGTGAAATAAGCCAATCCCAAAAAACCAAAAGCCAAATTTTTTCTCCAATAAGCAGATGCTGATCCATAGTGAGACTGGGGGATAGGGAAGAATGAAGGAACTTTGGTTTGTGTAGAGGGGAGGGTTGAGGCTGTGAGGATGGGAAGGACAGTAGAAAATATATATATTATATATATTATTACCCTATATATATATATATATGATTACACTATTGGAGTAACTCTGAACCACTTACAGCCAGAGGAATGAGAAGTTGTACTCCATTTGTGTACTATGTGTCAAAATGCATCCTAATGTAAAATAAATTAATTAATTAATAAAAAAAGAATTGGAAAAAAAGAAAGCACTTCTTTAAGGGATAATGATGAAAGTGTAAAGTCTCTGTGTTGTCAGCTTTATATCATTATGACAATTTCTTAAGAAAATCAACTTAAAGAAGGAAAGACTTATTTTGGCTCACAGTTTCTGAGAGTTCAGTCCGTAGTCTTGCCTCCACTGTTCCTGGGCCTGTGGTGAGACTGTACATCATGCAGAGGAGTATGGTAGAGCAAAGCTGCTCACCTCATTGTGGCCAGCAAGCAGAGAGAGAGAGAAGGAGTGGAGTCCCGATGTGTTCGGTTCAAAGGCATGTCCCCAGTGGCCTACTTCCTCCTAATGTTTCCACCACCTCTCACTAGTGCCACCAGCTGGGGAACAAACTTTCAACACACAGGCTTTTCAGAGCTGTTTTAGACAGCTTTTTCATTGCCATTACCAAAAAGACCTGATAAGAAAGGAAACGTTTATTTGGGGGCTCACAGTTTCCAAGGATTTAGTCCATAGATGGCTGACTCCATTCCTCAGGACTCAAGGTGAGGCAGAACATCATAGCAGAAGAGTGAGGTGGAGGAAACCAGCTCAAGACATCACAGCAGGAAGCAGAGAAAAAGCTCCACTCAATAAGGACAAAATATATACCCCAAATGCATGTCCCCAGGGACCCACCTCCTCCACCACAACATACCTGCCTATAATTACCAACCAGCTCATGTCTATCAGTGGATTGATTCATGGATTGGGTTAAGATTTTCATGACCTAATCATTTTACCTCTAAATTTTCTTCTATTGTTTCACACATGAGCTTTGTAAGGACACCTCATATATAAACCATAATGTAAGGACACTCCAGATTCAAGCTACAGTCTATTAAGACTTTTAATAATAATTAAGTTTATTTATGGTTCATCTCCACAGTCTTCCAAAATATAATGCATTAATGGGTTCAATTTTTATATCCCCACATAGATACACCCTCTGCTATGAGTCTACAACTCTTCCCATAAAAGCATATATTTCCCAGCCCCCTGACTCTAACTTCAGCCGTGTGACTTATCAATAGGTAAAATATGCAAAAGACCTTGCATACTTCCACTTGGTTGAGCTTCAACCATTACCAAAGGGCATGTTTGAGCTAGACATATAGTTGCATCTAGATAAACCCATTATGAGTTAAAAATATTATAAGTGGAGATAGCATTTAATACACCTAACCTACTGAATATCATAACTCAGCAACAGTGCACTATAGAAGGTTGGTTGTTTCCCTTTGTGACCTTGGGGGATTTTGTTGTTGTTGTTGTTTGTTTGTTTTTTGTTTTTTGTTTCTTGTTTTTTGTTTGGTACCAGGGATTGAACTCAGGAGTACTACCACTGAGCCACATCCCCAGACCAATTTTGTGTTTTAGGTAGGGACAGGGTCTCACTGAGTTGCTTAGTGCCTCACTGTTGCTGAGGCTGGCTTTGAACCCATGATTCTCCTGTCTCAGGCTCCCAAAGTGCTGGGATTATAGGCGTGCACCACCGTGCCTGGCCTGGTGCCTTGTCACCTTCTGACTGGGAGCTGTGAGTTAATGCCACTGCCCAGCATCTCAAGTGAGTATCTTATCTATAGCACTAGCCTGGGAAAAAACCGAAATTCAAAACTTGATGTATGATTTATACTGAGTGTATATCAGTTTTGCACCATTGTAAGGTCAGAAAAACCGTAAATCATCACAGTTGGGGAAAATCTGCATTCCTAGTAGGAGGAATATGAAGTACACCTGCCCCAGATAAGAGACTCTAGCCAAGAACCAGCTTAAAACAGAGCCGTCACCCAACTCACAGGCATGCAAGCAAGCCCAAGCAGGATCAACCAATCCCTATCTATCTACTCACAAGCATGAAAACTACACTTGTTATTATAAGCTGCTGAGTTTTAAGATGGTTAGTTATACAAGATGGCTAGCCTGTACATATATGTACTCATTGAAGCATAAAGTGTTTTACATTCACAAAGGACTTCTTGATCAATATATAGGTAATTTCAACCAGCATTGCCATTTACAAAATGCAATTTCCTTAAGAATCAACGTCATCATATTGCCTTTAATCTAATGTCTGCATTAGCTCAATGTAAGAAACACTGATGGTGGCACCAGTGTGATTGTGTCGTAGGCACTGAAAACACAGAGGGACTAAAAGCTCATGATCTATCAAGAGCATGGTAATGCCAAGACAAAGAGGCAGAATCTCTGCCAGATGCTCTCCTAAATCCAGCATGTTTAATTCTAATTTCTTCTACTGGAAGCATCAGTTTGTAAGAACACACATCATCTTTTAAAACTTGAATTTTATGAAAAGCTTCAAAGACTCTTATACTATGCAATATTTGAAGATTTTTGATAGGTAAGGAGATGCAATTAAAAAGCAGGAATCCCTTAAATACGGGAAAAGGGACAAGAAATAATAAGTACACTCTATTTTTATTTTGAAGGTACCAAGTTTGGATTTTTTTCAGCTAACAATAAATTTTGACCAAATTATATACTTTTCTCCATCATTGCTAGAAGTTTTCTTCTCCCAACTTATCCTGAAGTGCCTTGAATTCAATGTGGTAAGAAAGGAAATGAATAGAACTCCAAACCAAAGGAATGAACAACCTATTCAATGAAATAATATCAGAAAACTTTCCAAATATGAAGAATGCATTGGATAATCAAATTCAAGAGGCTTACAGGACACCAAATGTTCAAAATCACAACAGACCTACACCAAGGCACATCATAATGAAAATGCCTAACATTCAGAACAAGGAGAGAATCTTAAAAGCCACAAGAGAAAGGAATCAGATTACATATAGGGGGAAGCCAATTAGGATCACTACAGACTTCTCAACCCAGACCCTG
>PVHX01018239.1:0-37605 GCA_004024805.1 Geosciurus inauris | reverse complement strand
GCTGAAGATTTGAATTTTCAAATACCAAGACATATAAAGCTGTAGCAATTAAGACAGTGTGGTATTTCCACAATGATGAACAGATAACAACATCTTTTGCAGAGGAGAAAGAATGATCATTTTTGATGAATGACAGGGGGTCAGCTGTATGTCTAATAGGAAGAGAGGTGTCTTAACTCCTCCCTCATGACATCAACAACGATGAGTTCCAGAGGAATTGAGATCTAAGTGTGAAAAGTAAAATTAAAAGCTTTGAGAAGATAACATAGAACACTTTCATTATCTTAGAGTCCATAAGAATTTCATCCTTTCTCCTTGCAAAGGATGCAGCTTTGTCCCCTCTGTCATAAGCCAATTTTCTGGTCACATGTGGGTCTGTTTCTGAACTTCATTGTTCCCCACTGATCTACTTGTTCATCGTTGTGGAATACCACAGTGTCTTAATTGCTATGGATTTATATGTCCTGGTGTTTGGGAATTCAAATCTTTTCCATAAAAGAAAAAAATTGAAAATTTGAGCCATGTTAAAGTAAGAACTATTATTGTTCATTAAAAGATGCCATTAATAGAATGAAAAGGTCATCATAAAGTAGAAGACACATGGAAACCATATATCCAACAAGGACTTACACCCATATTCATAAAGAATCACAGAAATCAATACAAAATCATAGATGATCAAATAAAAAGTGAACAAAACATTTTAACAGACACTTCACAAAAGAGAAAATTCAAATGCTCAATAAATATATGATAATGTACCTGCTTTCCTTAGCCATCAAAGAAATATACTTTAAAATCACCAGAGATGCCACTATACATCTTTCAGAATGACAAAATGAAAATAGAAATACCAAGTACTTCGGAGGAGAGGGAACAACCATAACTCCCAGAGATTACTGTTGCATATACAAATTGATTATCAACCACTTTGGAAAACTGTTTAACCAATTAACATCCCCTAATTTTCACTCCCAAACATACAATCAACAGAAATGCAAGAATATGTTCACAAAAGACATGTACTAGAGTTTTCATAACCACACTATTAAGAGCAAAATCACAAAAAATTCTCTATATACCTATTTTCCAAGAATGGATAAATAAATTATGGAGTATTCATGCAATGGAATACTATAAAGCAATGAAAATGAATGATCAATTCCACATTGTAGACAAACTTTATAATGTTGAGTGGAAGGAGCTAGACAAAATCATATCTATTGAATGCTTTCATTTGCTGGGTGTGGTGGCGCATGCCTGTAATCCCAGTAGCTCAGGAGGCTGAGGCAGGAGGATCACAAGTTCAAAGCCAGCCTCAGCAAAAACAAGGTGCTAAGCAACTCAGTGAGACCCTGTCTCTAATAAAATACAAAACAGGGCTGGGGATGTGGCTCAGTGGTTGAGTGCCCCTGAGTTCAATCCCCGGTACCCACCCCCCCCAAAAATCCAGAAAACAAAAACAGAATGCTTCCATTTATATCAAGTACAAATATAAGTATAACTTCTCTATGCTGCTGCAAGTCAGTATAACAGTGCCCCAGAGGGGCAGCCAGTTACTAGGAAGGAACAAGAGAGAAAACCTGGAATGTTGAAACCTTATATTTCTTGATCTGGGTGCTGTTTTCATGGATGAGTTTTTTTATATATACATATATATAAACAATTTTGAGGATGTATATTATACGTCAGTGTATTTTTAAAAATAAAATACATGTGACATTTTGTAGTCACAATAGTCCAGTAGAGCTACTATTATGTCCATTATGCAAACAGATGGCTCAGAAAAATAAAATGATTTGTTCAAGGTCCAGTCCATGGCAGAGCCTGGACTGGAACTGAAGTCTTAAAACCCAAGATCATTCTCTGGCCACTCCTTAGTTTCTATTTGACCCTTGTCAATAATATTCAGATTTCTCTGTCTTTTCTCTACCTGACATCCTACCCAGACCGAACTTATCTTTCTACTTTACCAGGATAATTCCCATCAATTTTCAAGGATCAGCTTCATTCCCCTCCTCAGTGAAGACGTTCTTGCCTTTCCCCATCACCAGCTGTTTGCGGTAGTGATCCTAAATGCCAAGTGCCTGCAAGGACACAGCAGATATCATCAATGAGGGAAGCAGCCAAGCGCAACAGAGAGAAGTGAGAACTGTGACGAAGTGCATAAGATGAACTTGGCCTTGGTTTACAGGGCAGACCAGCTCTGTGGTGCCACCCAATTGCCATGACTCAGGAATGCAGAATCAAGAAGCCAGAAGTCTGAATTTGTATAGGAAGTCTTCCTTTTTCATGTTGCTTTTTAAAAATTAAAGAACAAACAAACAAAAAACATTGTATCAGCCAAACATAGCATGTCTCAGGGCCAGATTTAGCTCATGGGTCCCAAATTGGCAACTTCTGCTTACAGCTTGGCAGAGTCAGACCAAGTCCAGCATTAAAAGCTAACCAGCCTCTTCCCTGGGGGGCTGCCCTCTCCCTCCTGGAGCTATTCTTTAGATATGGCAGGCAGAGGTCACATACTGAAGGTCCAAGTTTCCGTTCTTATCTCTGCTTATGCCCCCCAAAACCTGAGGAATGGGCAAAATATCGCCAATCTCCCAAAGCCATCCCTAGTACCCGATGATGTACCCAGAAACTGTTCTTCATTAGTGGGTTGGTTTCTCAGAGAAAAAATAAGGCAGCATTTAAAACAGTGGAATCAGCCACATTGGGGCAGTGTAACTACATCCTACTGGCAGTTGTCAACCGTCTGGGCTTCCGCAGTCCCAACCCCAAAGCCCTAAGGAGGAGCCCTAGGTAATGAAGACAGCAGGCAAAGAGGGAGAGGTTAACAGAGGACAAAGTATAAATTTGGGACACTGTGTTCCCTGATTTAGAACAAAAATTCAACTTGAAAATAGATTTGTGGGGTGAGAAAGGATCAGGAGGGATATTAGAGAACAGAGGAAAAGACATTATCCAGAATATTATTAGTGCTTTTTCCTTAGGGATTGCAAAATGGGTAGTTGTCCTTTATGGGTTAGCCAGGTACACATATTGTCACTGACTCTGTTGTGCTTTGGCAACGATCTAAGTGGAATCTTCTTTTATTAGCAACAAAACTCCCATTTCTTTTTTCTATTCAGTAGAGGGAGTACTGAATGAATAGACCTGAGCTGACCAGAAAGGTCATGTCCAAAGTGCTGTTAGGCCGACTCTGTGGAAGTCCAAGTGCATTCTTATACAGAACCAAAGCGATGTTTAAGAATTAGGTTTTCACAAGCAGGTCAAAAGAGCGTAGTTAATTCATCACGAAACTAAAATATTAACTTGTCACTGAGAATAGAAAAATAACACTGTCCAAAGAATAACTAAGAACAACCAAAGAATAACTAAAACTGGGCATGATGGTGCATGCCTGTAATCCCAGCAACTCGCGAGGCTGAGACAGGAGAATGGCAAGTTCAAAACCAGCCTCAGCAACTTAGTGAGGCACTTAGCAACTCAGCGAGACCCTGTCTCTAAATAAAGTACAAGAAAGGGCTGGCTATGTGGCTCAGTGGTTAGGTGCCCCTGGGTTCAATCTCTGTCACCAAAAAAAAAGAATAAGCCAATAAACTGAATAATTCAGTGATCATTTATTAAATATTTGCTTGTGCAAATTGATTTGGGTTTGATGTTTAGATCAGCAGTGGCCTGTAGGGCAGGTTTAGGGGTGAGAAGAACAGCAGCATGATTAAAGTGGGTGAAGAAGGAACAGGAGACACTGAAGAGCCAAGGGAGACTGGGAAAAGACGAGTGCTATCATGATAACAGGATTCAAGACCAAGGGGCTCCAGCTAAGGGAACTCTTTGAGTGTGCTTTCAGGCTGTTGGAAAGAAACAAAACAGAGGGAGCAGCAGAAACACAGGTGAAAGGGGCATAATCAATGGGTCTGTGTCCCGGTGGCCAAGACTATTGGATGCACTCTGCCACCTGATCTCTGCCTCCCTCCTTAGTAAAAGAACCTCGATTTAATAAGATTACTGATGCATGAGCTGTAACACTACATGTCCCAGCCTCCCCTGCAGCGAGGTGTGTCCTTGTGACTAAGTTCCTGCCAATAGGTTTAAGCTGAAAATTTATTTAGGGAAATTGTTGACTCACCTAGGAGAAAACCCTTTTGTCCTTCCTACTATCAAAATACAAATGTTGGATGCTAATTCACAATAAGGGAGGGGCTAGGGAAGAACAGAGTTACTTTGGATTAGGTAGAGGGGAGTGAAGGGAGGGGACGGGTATGGGGGTAGGAAAGATAGTAGAATGAACCTGACACTATTACCCTATGTGCATATATGATTACACGACCAGTGTGATTCTACATCATGTACAACCAGAAGAAAGAGAAATTATACTCCATTTATGTATGATGTGTCAAGTGCATTCTACTGTCATGTATAACTAATCAGAACAAATGAAAATATTTTCTAAAGCACAGAATAAAAAATGGAAATGTTAAAAATGTAATTTTCATACAGTATCTGGGGAAAAAATCAAATGGTAATTGGTTCATTAAGAGGAAACAAAAAGATGGCAAAGCTGTTCAAGTTAAAACAAAACAAAACAATGATATCCAAACAACTCTTGAAATCACAATGCTGTTAGATACAAAAGTGGCAGGTGCTCTTCAAGGTAATAAAGCCATCTCTCCTGAGAAAGATTCATTTGCATCTTATCAGTTGTCCTTAGAGTCAAAACCCTAATCAACAGTAACTAACGCATGGGTCCTTTCCCAAGAGTGAGTTGACCCTTGGGAGGTCGTAGGCAGTGCTCTGGGATGACATTGGCAGGACCCGCGGTCATCCTTTGCTTTATTTCCAAGTTTTGTATACTTTTTCTGAATACCGCCTTTCTTTCCTGTGACTGGAACACAGATGCAGTGGCCAGAGCTGCAATAGCCATGAGGATGGAATCCTTGAACTAGAATAGTGGGACAGAAGGAGAGAAGGAGCCTGGGTCTCTGATGACCATGGAGCCACCAAAGCAACCTGGTACCACCTACTTCTTGAGTTGTATGAGAGAAAGAGAGACACTTCTCTCTAAGCCACCACTGTTCTGGGTTTCTCTTATGTGCAGCCAAATCGAATCTTCTAATGGAGTGGGAGGAAGACAGAGAAAGAAAGAGAAAGATGACTGTTTAAATAATATTGGAAATTCAATGAACCATTGTACTCAATGAGGTTGCCCATAGGCAGGGATTCAGGCACAGAGGCCTCTTAATGAAATCTGCCAATGGAGGTATGGATGATTAAGATGTTTCCAGACCACAGACAAGTGAAATTCACTGTTCACGCTGGTGGGCAGTGATGGCTTTACTAGTCATGAAGATGAAGATGAAGAACTAAAGACTACAGAGAAATCATCCCAAATGGGAAATCAGAATACTTATAAATTTCTTTACGTGCTCCAAGAAGCTTACTTATTTTCTCAATATAACCTCTTTGGAATTATCTGATATATATCATATATGCCTTACACACAGTGTATACTTGTTATGGTATATATATCTTATACGTATATATTGCTATTTGACACACTTACATATACATATTACTTTGCAGGATTGTAGTCCCAAAGCCATATTTGCCCCATTGTTTTGGGTGATTTAAGAAATCTTCTAGAGTGATTATGACTCTCTGTGACTTCTGCCTATGGACTGACAAGAATCTAACCTCCTTTTTAAGATATGATTCAACTTTAGAGAAGCTGAAAGGCGATCTGATGGACAAGGCTGGTGGGAGAGAAGCCTCAGAATCAGAGAGGAGGAGAGAGGTGTAGAAGCAGATCAATGTGTCGGCTAGGAAGTAGGGAAGGAAGCAAGTTCTCAGCAGATAGCCTCAATGGTCTCAGTGTGAGGTAAGGCATCTGCTGAAAGCGGATGGGCAATGAGAGAGGAAGGCTTGGAAAGTGATGTGCTTTAGAAAAGCAGCTCTAGGGAATGGGTTTGGGAACTGACCTTGTAAGATGATAAGCAGAAGGACAGGCCTAAACCTCATACATGACTCAGCTGCCAATTGGCGCCCTCCTCCTCCCTCCTTATTCCCAGTCTCTGCCAGGGGATGAGGGAGAAAGGATCAAGCAGTTATCTATTAAGCCTTGTCCACTCAGAGTAAATACACTCCAACTGGTAAATAAGATAACATCCAGCAAGGTGTGCAATGTAATTATATTTGAGAGCTGAAGTTTTTAGTCACTTGTTTTAAACTTATCTTAGAATTAAACTCTATTCCTTGTGCAGAGTGGGCACTAAATAAATGCTGAATGATTAGCCAGAGACGTGTGATTGTTTTGTAACCATCCAAGTTCTGCAGAAGACATTGGAAGAAAAATCTGTCAAGAAATGAGCCCTTAAATGGCAATGAATTCAACCTGTACCCGACCTGTGAGTCTGAGGTCTCCATTGCTGCGGTTTCTTCTCCTTTCTGAAGGCATACCTTCCCCTTTCTTGGCCAATACTTTTTAAGTCAAAAAGAACCAGGGAAAGGAGTCCTGAGTGAAAACAACTGAGCATGAATGTTGGAACCTTACATAACAGATATTTTTATATCACAATTTAAAACCTAATACCGTTTTCCTTTAGTGGCTATATTTATTTTTGAGAGCACAGTACTTTAAAATAGCATGCTGTGCTAAACTGCTCCTCACTGTCTAGTCTACCCTGGGACTTTCTGATATCATCAAATGACTGGCCATGTTTGTGTGTCTGGCAGTCACGGTGCTAATGAAGCAATGCAGTGTCTTTCATGCATAGATAGTTGGGAAGCACCCTTTGCCTCCTTCTGGATTTTAGACACAGTTAAATCAAAAAGAAGACAGGAGGTAGAATCTGCCAGCAACCTCCCAGCCCTGACCACCTCTTCTCATGAATTTGGTTCTCAATTTCTTGGTAGTTAAGGAAAGTTAATCTCAGTTTGCCATGAGAGGAAATAAATCAATACTTTTTGCAGAAAGTAAACATTTCAGGTACCCAAGGGAAGTAAGTTGAGCCAATATAGTGGAAGACTTCCATTTCAAGACACAGGCAAAACGGACCTTGACTGAAGAATAGCCTGGATTTAGGACAGAGATGCAGACCCAATAAGCTTGGTCTGAACTGTCTCCTGAAGTGACCCAACATGAACTTTGCACTCAACTTGTGTGATGCAGGCAGTTTTCCCTGACGTTACCCTCTGAGCCTTTGTATGAAAGCTGTTGATTCAACAAAGCAGAGGCCGCTCTTCTGCCTCTGAGCTACAAATGCAGAGTCCAGATCATCCTCGTTGTGTTCCTACTATGTGTCAGACCAACAAATAAAGAAGGGGCAGAAGTCCCATTTTCAAAGCCAATAACCTCAAGAGAGGCCTACGGTAAGGCAGGGAGCAGCTGCCCCCTCGCCTCCCAGATTGAAGAGCTGGAAGTGGAGGTGAGGAGCCTGACTTTTCTTCAGAAAGGGAAGTGGTACCAATGACTGTGATAGAACTGGGGGTTGTGGATCAAGGCAGAGCACTTGCCTAGCATACAGGAGGCTCCGGGTTAGCTCCCCAGCACCAAAATAAGATGGTGATAGGAAAAAACCATGATGCAAAGACGATCAAACTCACACATGGATGATGAATACAGAATATGTTAAGAGGGCACTGGGTGAGGAAAACACAAGGTGCTAAAGAACAATAGCACAATTTTAAGAGAAGTCTTTTACAAACTCTAGTCTTTAAATACACACACAGGCACTAAGATAAATCCCCAAACTTCAGAAGTTTAATATGATTGACATGCAATTGAACGAGAATCATTTGGGTGTTGTCTTGCTGGCTTTCTCCCTTGCCTCCACTGCCAACTCTAGATGCAGAAATGAGAGAGGAGGGAGGGATGAGGGTTAGACTTACAAGAGAGGGCATGGACAAAACCAGAGACCGTGGGCAACCTGGGGGGAGAGTGTGAGGTACCTGGCCTGTACAGGGTGCTACAGAAGCAAAGAAGGCAGAGAGATTAAAGATTAACTATGAATTATGACGTAGGTCCTTGCAGATTTTTAGATTCGAGAAAGACTGAAATACCTGTTTGAGCAGTGCTTTAAATAGGAATCCACTCCAAGACTAGAAAGTGTGTATAGGACTCTCTATGTATTATTCAACGCACAGAGGCCATCTTGTTGCCTGTACTTGAGCAGGTTAAATCAGGCAGAACAGAATTGTTCTCTTTGACTATTAACATACTTTCTTTGCCACTCCAGACCAATCATGTGTCAACTTCTGCATAATCCTCCTATTATGACAGAATAATCCTACTTTTATTATGCATTTGAAATCAAGTGTTTTTACTCAAAGCAGTTTTCCAAGAATATAGAGAGTGTAAAGCTCTACCATAAGGGCTTAATTCCAGAAGAATTTTTTAAAACAGTAGTCAAAAGAGATATAGACCACATAGCAACTAAACCAGGTGTGCATGTGTTCACAATCTCTTAAAAAGGCTGCAGTTAATATGAAGACATTAATATCATCAAATTCAACCCACAAAAAAAATATCAAATGACACAGGATCTTGTAACTTTTCTTCAGGAAACTATTCTAACACAGCACAGAATTTGTTGAAAGGGCTTCATGGGATAGGGGAGTTTTCGAGTGTGCCAAGAGGAAGAGTCAGAAACTAGCATGTTGTTCCTGTCATATCAGTAGCACTGAGAAAGACATAATTCACAAAGTAGAGATTGCAGGAAAAGAAAGCATCCATGCAGAAGAAGTGAAAGTTCCATTTTCTAAATATTTTGATATCTACTCTGGGCTCTCAGGAAATGGAGGTGGTTTTGAAGGCAGGGATACACATTCTGTATCTTTTCAGTTCCAGACAGTGTCCACTGTCTATCCTTTCTCTATAAGGGTAATGTTTTTTTAAAAAGGACACACACATATATATATATATATATATATATATATATATGATATATATATTACTAGGTAATATATATAAGATATAGAATATATACATATTAGATAAAGGACAAAAACATTATTACATATCTTATATATAATGTGTGCATATATATATACATATAAATAGATGTATTGAAATAACATCTAAAGTGTATGTGATTTTTAAAAAATCTATACACAGGGTTGTAAAATCATCAGTTTTAGAATATTTTCATCATTTTCCTCTACCTCCACAAAATTGTACACATATATATGTGTGTGTGTATATATGTGTATGTGCATGTATATATATGTGTGTGTATATGTGTGTGTGTGTATATGTGTGTATATATATGTGTATGTGGTGTGTATGTGGTATGCATGTGTGTATGTATATGTGTGTGGTGTGTATGTATGTATGTATATGTGTGTGATGTGTATGTGTGTATGTATATGTGTGTGATGTGTGTGTCTGTATATATGTGTGTATGTGTATGTGTGTGTGTGTGTGTGTGTGTGTGATGAAGCCCATCTTCTGTGGTAGGTAGCCATACCCCAGTTCCTTGCAGCCCTCTTCCCAGATCCAGGCATCCATTATCAACTTTGTTTCTATTGATTTGTCTATTCTGACATTCCATAATAATGGAATCACACAATACGTGGCTTTTGGTTTATAGCTTATTTTATTTAGCATGTTTTCAAGGTTTATCCATGTTGTAGCATTTATCAGTACTTCCTTTTTGACAAAAATATTCCATTAAATGAATATACCATATTTAATTTATCTATTCATCAGCTGGTAGACCTTGGGTTGTCCTAATTTTTGATTATTCTGAATAGTGCTATTATGAACATTTGTGTACAAGTTCTTGTGTGGACATGTGTTTTTATTTCTCCTGAGTATACACTTACAAATCTAATTACTGGGTCATATGGTAACTACATATTTAACCTTTTGAGGAATTGCCAGATAGTTTTCCAGTGTGGCTGTACCAGTTTATATTCCCAGGGGGAATATATGAGAGTTTTGGTTTTCTCCCAATCTTGCCAACATAATTTATCTTTTTGTTATAGTCTAGTAAGTTTGATGGATGTAACATTATATCTCATTTTGCTTTTTATTTGCTTTTCGCTGACGCAAGGACGTTGCACATCTCTTCATATGTTTATTGTCCACTCTATCTATCTATCTATCTATCTATCTATCTATCTATCTATCTATCTATTTATTTATTTTCTTTGGAGGAAAGTTTATTCAAAATCTTTGCCCATGTTAAAATACAGTTGTCTTTTATTGCTGAGTTATAGGTGTTTGTATATATTCAAGATACAAGTCCCTTGTCAGATACATTATTTACAAGTATTTTCTTCCATTCTGTGGATCATCTGATGGTGTCCATTAAGGTCCAAAAGTTACTGATGAAGTCCAACTTTTGCTTCTGGGTCATACCTAAGAAGGTGCAACTTCATGAAAGTTCACAAAGATTGACTTCTATGGGTTTTATAGTTTTAACTCTTACATTTTGATCTATGATCCATATTGAGCCAATTTTTGTATACAATATGAGGAAGGCAACCAATTTCAATGTATTGCATGTGGTTATCCAGCTATACTGACACTACTTGTTCAAAGTGCTATTCTCTCCCCTGCTGAACTGACTTAGCATGCTTACTCTAAACCAATGGACCATAAATGTGAGAGTTCATTTCAGAACTCCCATTAGATTCCACTGATCTATATGCCTGAATCGCACACACTTTTGATTTTTGTAGCTTTGTAGTAAGCTACAAAAATCAGGATGTGAATGATCCAAATATGTGTCTTTCTTCAAGATTAATATTTTTCATCAAATTTGGGGACTTTTTAGTCATTACTTTTTCAAATATGTCTTTTCTGCTTCTTATTTTCTCTCCTCTAATTCTGGTACTCCAATTATGCACATGTTGGTACATTTAATGATGTCCCACGTTTCTCTTAGAATCTGTTCATTTTCAGATGAACAGAACCCAGGAGCGAATGTTCAATCTTTTCTCTCTCCATTCTTCAGATTGTATTATTTCTATTATTTATCTTCAAATTTATTTTTTCTTATTTAAGTTAAAATTTATTGTTGAGACCCTCTATTGATTTTTCACTTTGGTCATTATACATTTCAACTCCAAAACATTTATTTGGTTCTTAATATATCTATTTACATACATACATATGTATATAATTTCTCTCTCTCTGCTGATAGTCTCTATTGGTTATTATACCTTCCTTTATTTTTTTAAGCATGTTTCCTGTTCTTTAAACATATTTATGAGAACTACTTTTAAGATTTTCTTCCATCTGATATTTGGACTTTGTCACTAGAAGTTTCAGTTGCCTTTTTGTTTTCCTATATATAGGTCACCTTGTTTCTTTGCATATTCTGTGATTTTTGTTGAAAAATAGACAATATATTTAGATACTAGTTCTTTCCTACCCTTCTCTGGGGCTGCTTGACGTTGTTTTCTTATTTATTCAGTAACTTGGCTAGACTATTTTAGAGAAGTCTATTTCCCCACAGTGTGAAACCTTGAAGTTGCTCTTAAGAGGACATGGTCTTGGGCATTTGCAAGATCACTCTGAAATGAAAGCGATCTTAGCAGGGCTCTCTTGTCTCTTTCCTTGGTCTCTCTGTTAAGCTCTCCACCTCAGTTGGCATCACACCCAGCTATTAAGCTCCACTAATTACATGTTTATTGCTCAATGTCCTGGAGCATAAATTGCTCTATAGTCAGATCCAATTAAATCTGGAACCCCTTGCATAAGAACTTTTTGAGGCTAATCTTTAAGGTTTGTTCTAAACCCAAGAGAGCATCTTCTTAGCTGTTTCTTTCCAAGGTTCTCTTTAATAAACCAGCTGGCCTATGGTTTAGTGCATTGCTTTCCTGGGGCTATCAGTCCTGCTTATTACCATAACCTGCCATGTTTTCAAGAGTACCCTTAAGGCATAAATTTCCTCACATTGTCTCAGATAAAGTCAGTTTTGGGGGGAAGAGCTCAGAGTTCTCTTCTTGTGGCCTGCTCTCTTCCTGGGAAAATCTGTACCACCTCTCCAGACCTGAGGGTAAGGCTCCTCTCAAAGCAAAACCTGTGTTTTATTTGCAGCATGCTGAGCAGGAACAGTAGCCAATGTTCTTCCTGGTTTGCAACCTCTGCTCTATAAGCAAGGTGGATCCAGAGTAATTGGGGCCCAGTGTACTGACCTGTCATATCTAGGGTAGAGCCTCTGCTCTAGCAGAGGGGGCTGGGCAAGTAACTGCCAACTTGTTGGCTATACTCACCTGGAACTTAGCCTCTGTAATATGGAGCTGAGGGAAATGAGAAATGCTGGCAGCCTGCACCCTGAGAAAGAGACTTGATCGAGTGATAGGAGAAAGCCGCATATGCTTGACTTCACCAATCTGAAGTGGATCTTTCATTGCACTGGATTTGGGGTAGGGAGAGGCAGGGAGCAGGTCATGCCTTAAGTGTCACAGACTCTCACTATCCAACATTTAATAGACTTTTTTCCCCCCTGTTTCTTCATTTGCTATATGTCCTCTGATAGTCTTCAGAGACTTTAAGTGGTCATTTTTTTTAAAAAAACTTCTTTTCACCAGTTACTATTTTTTCTTTGTCTTGTTTTTATTTTATTTTATTTTTTTTGCTGGGTAGCAGGTCTAAAAAGTTCCTCACAGTACCATTCTAAAATTGTATAATGTGGTATTTTAGCACAGAGGGAAAGCACAGGTCAAGTCAGGTTGGGAGTCAGAGAAAAGAAATAACTTGGACACTAAAAAGAATCTGTTGGTCATGGTTACTTACCTCTCAGGGATTTTGTGGTCCAGCTCACTCGGGAGGTAGACCATTTTGTGGCTGAACTAGCAGCCAAGTGTGAGCAGTGATGGATGACAACCCAGCACCACTGTGAGGCACGTGATGTGGTAGCCAGGTAGGTCTCCAGAGACGAGACAGGAGGTGGGCTCAAGGGAGAAGGCAGAAAAGGAGGGGAGAGGGAGTCTTAGCACCTACAGAGGCGGAGAAGTAGGTGGTGAACTTGGAAAGTTTAGACGCTGGGTCTCAGGCTGGTAGCTTTCATTTGTGAAATACTTATCTGCCTACTTAAAGACTCTATAAAGTAGTAGTATTACAGAATCAAATTCTGCAAACTCCCACTAAAAAATGAAAATTCTCTGTCACTAAGTCAAAGGAAGAACAAAGAGGAAAACTATCAAAATCTATTGTTCTAACTATGGAAATTAATTCAGTAGAAACCAAACTAAATATTAGCTCAAATTATGTACAATATTAAAAATTAGAAAAAATTAAATCCATTTAAATGTATTTTGGCATGTCCACAAAATAGATTACTACTTAATTAACTTTAAAAGGTATTTATCATATATTGAGTGGAAAACAGGTTGCAAATCAATATGCACAGTACAACTGATTTTATTTTAAATGCATAAATGCATAGCAAAAGATCTAAAAGGATAATAGTAAAAATGACTCCCAGAGCCTTTTACTGTTGACAAGCACTTTATATATACACATTCCACATCATCTTAAATGTCTCTTATTTTTGAAAATGGCTTAGAATAAGCAAACACATCTACATACAAATAAAATAATATCCATGTCCAAATGTATACTTTACTTTTAGCAATAAAAAGGTAGACTCTTGGGCTTGGGTTGTAGCTCGGTGGTAGAGTGCTTGCCTAGCATGCATGAGGCAGTGGGTTCAATTCTCAGCACTGCATACAAATAAATAAAATAAAGGCCCATCAACAACCAAAAACAACTTTTTTAAAAAGGTAGACTTGTGGGCTGGGGTTGTGGCTCAGTGGTACAAGCGCTTGCCTGGCATGCATGAAGCCCTGGGTTCGATCCTCAGCACCACATAAATAAATAAAATAAAATTATTGTGTCCATCTACAACTAAAAAAATAAATTTTAAAAGGTAGATTCTTATGCTTTTTGACCTAAAAATCTCAGTTATTAGGAAATGTTTGTAATTAAAACTTATGTCATTATTTACTTTGCCTGGGGAAAAAAATAAGACACTTGATACCAAAACTATAGAAAGTTAGATAATTGCTGAATTATATATATTTTAAATGTAGGGTAGAAAGAGAATCCTATAGGAATAAAAGTTAATAAGACTGAATTCAGCAGGCATTTTCTGTAGCACTTTTAGGGTGCAGGCACTGGACCACGCACCAAAGGATACAGAGAAAAAACAATCTGTGCCTGACTTCAGGGTGCTTCTGATCTTATACGTATTATTTATTGACTACAGAAAGCTGAATTAGTATCTTTAATCTTATTTCCTGTTACCAGATATTTCTGCTACAGAAAATTATAGAAGTCTCATTAGTAGAGTTATTAAAACTAGATCCAAAAAGATTAAGATTTTTTTTTTTTCCTTTCACAGAGGTCTTTGTAATCAGATACATGCCCATTCTGGTGGACACGATTCATCCTAAGCGACTTTTTACTTTTAATAAGAATCTTTCTAACACTAATTTTAATTTGCCTTTCAAAAAAGGTAGAAGAAAAACTAATGAAAATTTCATACATGTCATATGATCATGCTAATTAAGTTAGGAGTGGTAATGAGAGGTAAACTAGTCACTAGGGAAATAAAGAAGGAAAAATGAGGAAGCTGAAGTCCATGCAGGTACAGTGGAAATTGCAGTGTGCTTTGGTTTCTCTTATTACCAGGGAGATGGTGCATACTCCAGTAACCAGGCAATGGATGATGCACTCATACCCCATCCTCCCACGTCCACCTACCTGCCCCATTTATAGGCACAGGACTCATAAAGGGGACTTAAGGAGCCTTGAAGTGAAGGAGGAGGCTGAGCAACAGAGGGAAAATTTGACTCACAGTGACAGATTAGTTTAAGGAAACCTGTGAGGTACCATCTGCATATGGAAGGAATAACTAGAAGACAGCAAACTTATAGCCAAAGTCATTAGGGCTTAGATCATCCTACTTCAGATGTAAAAATGACACACAAGAAAAGGTGCTCAACACAACTAGTTGTCATAAGATACTGCTGTAGAGAGGTTAAAATTAAATACACTAATACCAACATGTTAATGAAGATGTAAAGCAACAGGAACTCTCCTAGATTTCTGGTCAGGCTATAAAATGGCTTACACATGGAGGAAAATTATTTTGTAGTTCCTTTAAAGTTCAACATACATCTACCCCACAACTCAGTAAAAGAAAAATAAAAGCATATGCCCACAAAAAGGCTTGTGCAAGGTTATTTATAGTGGCCATATTTATAATAGCCAAAAAGTGGAAACAATCTAAATGTTACCCAAAAGTGAGTGGAGAAGAAAACTGCCCTATAGTCAAACAGTTGAATATTACTTGATGAGAACAAATTACTAATACAACCTGCATAAATGTCAAAAATATGATTCCATTTCCTAATTTCTATGTTGATAGAAATCAGCATGTGGGTGTGGTCAGGGAAAAGGAATGTTGTAACATTTGGTATGGTTACATTATGCCATTTATTTATTAACCATACTATTAATTCCTGTAATTCCTAAAATGCTCTTTTTGCCTCAAAATGATTTTGAACAGTGTTAAACAGGTGCTTTAATTTGTAAATGTTGAGTTTTAAGGTATAAATAAATCTGCTGTGAATTTCAAGGATTGGCAATGGTAAATTAGTGAAAATTACCCAATGTGAAAGTGAGTGGAGATTACAAATTGGCCTGTCAGCTGTTCTAGCCCTGGTGGAATTCCCTTTCATTGACAACTCTGGAAAACTGAAGGTAGATACTTAAAAATATATATATAAATACTATGGTATTATAAAACTTGATGTTTTTTTCACTCAAGATGCCCCAGAAGTCTTTTCATAAGAGTGCATACAGATCTACTTCCATTTTTTTTTTTTTAACACAGGTGACCTTTAAACATGTGACTTCTTCGGTCATTGCACATCTTGTTTACCAGGTAATATTTAAATTGAAGACATTCTTCTTTAGGTAACAGTCAAATGATCAATGTTTGTGTGACCAAACCATAAGATTCTCAAGGGTATAATAAATTACCCTAAATCTTAGCATCTAAGACTACAGTTATTTCTCACAGTTTCTGATGGTTTGAAAACTGGGAGTAACTTTTCTAGTTCAAGATCTCTCATGAGGCTGCAGTCATGCTAGCAGCTAGAACTGCGACCTTTGAGGACTTCACAGGGGTTTTAAGATCTGCTTCCCAGCTCACTTAATGTGACTGTTGAAAAGAGGTGTCAGTCCATTTCTACACATACCCCACTCTATGGCTGCTTGCCACATGGCTCCTTCCAGAGTGAGAAAACTAAAAGAATGAGAGACAGAGTGACCCAGAGAGAAGCTGCCTGTTACATTCTATTGTTCACAGAAACTCCTGAGAGTGGATTATACAAGGTGTGCACACTAGGAGTCAGGGACCACTGGAGGCTGGTTACCATATATCCCAATACCTAAAACAGGGAAAAAGCCCAATAAACACTTGACTGAACCAACTAGTGTCTGGCAATTCAATCCAGGTATCATGGCCTATGACTGATGGATGGCTGCTTAGATTACCAGGTTTGGTTGTTTCAAGTTATACAATACCTGAATTCAGTAGTTGTAGGATAGTAACCAAGGAACTGAGGGGAATGTAAATATGACTGTTTGAACTAGAAACCAGCTTTCCAAATGTGACTATAGACACATGAATGACAAATGGCAATATGTAAATGCACAGATGTTCTCTTGCTTAACTACAGATCCTTCATTTAGAATTAGTCTATTCTCCTACCTGTGAGTGGCTAGAAGCCAGATCTCAGCTTGGCATGGCTCTGGCTGACCTTGTTTTATACTTCTTCCTCCCACCCCTTGCTGGTCTTGGCCCTCAAGCAGTTCTGTCTCTAAAGGTATGCTGGCTGCAAGAGTGCTACAGTCCCTACTATTTACTTGAGAATTTTTTCTGCTGTGTCTACCGTCCCCTCTCCAGTGCACGGTCTAGACATACCAGATATACTCGAGATCTTCAAACACACGGTGTGTTTTCATGTTTCTGAGCTTTGACACAAGCTGTGCTTTCTTCTAGGGATGTCATTCCTGGGTTGTTTTCTGCCTGGCAAACTCTTTTGCACCTTTCAGATTTCTTCTCTAGTATTATGGCTTCTAATGAAAACTGCTCAGACTCTCCAGGACCCACCTCCATCCTGTAGCACACCAGGAAAAGTTATTCTCACTTTTGGAATTTGTACTTGTTTCAATTTCTGAATCATTCTTAATTACCCAAAGGTAATTATTTTTTTAAGCAAGGTTGATTTCTATGCCCCCACCCCTGCTGCAAACTGTGAGCTTCTAGAAGATCTTACCTTTTAGCCACCTTTACCCCCAACAGCTGTCCTCCGTGCATGGGCTATAAAAGATATTCTTAAAAAACCATTTCAATGAATGAAGTGGGGAAAAACCATTTCACTGCAATACACTGCTTATTGACAGACACTTTTGGTTCTAACCTATAAACCACAATTATTTATACTCTGCACTTGGCACACCCCGTCCATCTGCGAGGGACTCAATTTCCTAAGTGCTACACTAACCCTGGGCCGCCAGAGTCTTTACCTCTGCGGTAAAGGGTCTTTACCTCTCAAAGGGTCACTTGCATAGCGGCAGCTCCTCAGACCTTCTGGATTCTGAAGGAATTGTTCTGTTTCTGGCAGTGGGGTGTGGTGATGAAATAAATGCACAGGTTTTAAAACATGGGGACATAGGGTTATTTGGTGTGTGATGCTGAGTGAGTCACCTGTCCTCTTTGTGTCAGGCAAACAGGTGACATAATACTTCAGCTTGCTTTAAGGATTATGTTGCTCAGGTCTTGGCAGAGAACTGGTTTCACCCTAGATAGTTCAAATGGATTACTTACAGAAGTTTGGGCAAGGGTGTGGGAACAAAGAAATGTTGGTGAGGCACCCAGAGATTAGCAGGACTAGGAAGTCATTATGGTCCATAAAGGTTGAAAGATAGAAGACATAGTGTTAATCTGAGCCCTGTGAGACCTAGAATCCTAGAAGAGTGGCAGCCTGCAGGGCACTATAGCTGAGGCTGAGTGTAGCCCCAACCTTGGAAGAAATGAGGAAGAAATATCTCATCCCCTCTCTTATTCCACCCTGATTTGCTGCTGGTGTTACCCATTGGTTGAGCCAAAATGACATGAGGCAAATGAACCCTGGGAAGTTCAGCCTACAGGGATTGGCTTTCTGGTACCCACAAGAGGGCACAGACTGCTAGAGAAGAGGTTGTCTTGTGCCAGAGGCTGGCTGGCACAAGAATTAAATGAGAAAACGTAGATAGTGTAATTCTCACAAGACCTGGCACATAGTAAGTGCTTGAGTCAGTGCACTTTCTGGAAATACCTGATACCACCTTAGCACCTTTAAGTAGCAGCAGCCATAGGGATCTGACTCCGCAGTTGGTAAAGCCTTGCTCTGGTAAGGCTCTCTCTGGTCTGCTCAGTCTTGCAGCTCTTTCTCTTTATATCAAGGCCTTAATTATCCTGTCTCTGTTCTCATCAGGCTAAATTAGACTGTTTAACCTATTCCCAGGTTTGGAGCAAGAAAAAATAATTCCTAAGCAAAATTCTTTTGGAGGGGGAAAAAAAAACACCTTCCATCTGGGCACCACAGATCCCTTTCCGTATGGTCAGCTTCAAAGACTTTCCTTTTTCCTTCTTGTCTAATGGGCTGTGACAAAGTGGCCACGATAATGAAAACTATCTTGCGTTCCAACTGCTGCTACCCCAGCATAAAATGCATGAGTTCATAAGGGCTTGAAAATGTGTTTTAAAATCCTGTACTTCACCACCGTTTGTCATGCAGCTTGCTTTCTTCTGCTTTGCTTTCATCCTTGTCACTGGTCCAAGGCATCAGAGGATCAGATGCTCCCTGCCCCCATTACTGCCTCTAATCACTACCATGATTGCCGACACCATTCTCTTCCTTCTCGATTTTCCTTTCTCCTCCCTTAGTTCTCTTGTCACGTTTCCCATTCTTCTCAGTGTTCAGCTAGGAGGCTGGCCTCTTCATCAACACTGCCAGCCAATCAAACAGTCCCCATCCTTCAACAAGACAACCTGATTAATCACTGCAAATGAGATAAAATCATTGGTTTCTTGACTCTTCTTGGCTGCTCGTTTGTTGCTGAGTGCCCAGGGACTGAGGTTTCTGAAGGCTGAGTGTGACTGTACTGTAAAATTAGACTGGCAGTTTGGTGGACTGTGTGCTGCAAGCAGAAAGTCAATCAGTGACTTGGGGTATCACTTGGAAAAGCAGAGAACCCATGACTGCGGGGCAGGGTCTTAGGTGGAAAACTCATCACCTCTGGGTGAGGGCAGTAAGGCGGACAAGATGAAATGCCTAGTCCTTCCAGAGTAGGTGCCACATACTTCTAAATAGCAGCAACGGTTCTTGGTGAGCCCCTAAAGGAACACTTCTACCACTTTGTGCTTAGTAAGGAGCTTCTGAAGGTAAAGGGCCTAATGGGAACCATCCAGTAGCTTTACTGGGTAACCACAAGGGACATTTTGGGTCCAACTGATTCACTTTTACAATTGGAACCTTCAAGTCTCTTCCTACAAACATAAAAAGCCGTCTCCTCTGAAGAGCTGTGAAGGAGTTAATTTGTACATTCATACTCTTGTAAACATTTGTTCTTTGCAACAAGCCTTAAAACTAGTTCAAGTTTTAGAAATCACCCAACTGTAAAATGAAATGATAGTTGCCAGAATAAATTACTTCCCTGCATCTGATTGAGTTCTTAAATCCTAATGGGAAGATACAGTCCTAAAGATTCCTTGATTGTGTATCTCTAATGTAAAATAAAATGAATGCTGAGCACTTTTTACTCAATATTGTGCTGGCTTAAAGACAGACAGAAATACAACCCCACAGGGTAGGTGGTAGTGAGGAGCTGCCTTTAAAGAACTGAAAGTCTCTACAAAAAAAACTTTTAAAAGGACTATGGCAATTTAAAACTAGATACATGCATGGGTTTATAATCCAAATATTGGCTAAATAATTGAACTTAAATCATGTGACCCTTTAAAAGATGTGCATTGGATAATCATTGTTAATGGTACCTGGGGTAAATAAATTTTACCATTCTTAATATATTCAAGGACTTATAATTTGAGACCTATTTAGCAATGCTGTGTATTGTCAGAATTCATCCAAGGTATAAATTGTATTAAAAACTGGACAGATAGCATTTAAGAGGCTTAAATGTGGCTTTCAAAATAAATTCTGAAAAGAAAAAAGGAAATGACCTCCATATTGTAACACATCAATTCCCATGTCACTAAGAGGTTTTCACTTATTCAGCTCATCCAGAAGAGGTTAATGGGACCACTGCATCACTTTTAACATAACTCAGCTTTTGGAAAAAGCTATAATGAATAGCAATTGTTATTTATGAAAAAGTTCACAATTAAGTACATAAACATACAGATTAAGGATAACATAGCTGCCTAGACCCTCCTGCTATACACAAGTATAAAACTAACAATATCCCATATTCAAGCAAGTGAATAGGAAAGCTCATTCTAGACAGTGTTAACCTTGCTTTAAAAATGAAGAAATATGTCAGTCAACCAATGCCCATCTTCATAACAGCATTTTATCCACTTCCTTCTTCATCCCTAACCGCAATGGCCCTGTAGTGATGATACATTAAAACCATTAAAACCAAGTTATAATTATTTGCCTTTTTCTCATTGGATAGTGATTAGCACAATTGTTTAATAAATGCAAAATTCTCATTTGGAGAGGTATAGAGAGGTCAACAGCAAAGAACCATTCCCTAATGTGCCATGAAAATTTCCATCACTCAAAGTGAGGGCAACAAAAAAGAAAAACAAAAAACAGGCCAAGGTGACACACACCTGTAACCCCAGCAACTCAGAATGCTGAGGCTGTAGGATTCCAAGTTCAAGACCAGCTTGGGCCACTGAGTGAGACCATGTCGGGAAAAAAAAGGTAGCTCAGTGGTAGAGTGCCCCTGGGTTCAATCCACAGCAAACAAACAAAAATCCAGTCCTACCATTAAGGAATGTGAAGTTCAACAGCTGGGCATGGTGGTGTATGCCTGTGATCCCAGTTACCTGGGAGGCCGAGGCTGGAGGATGACAAGTTCAAGGCCAGCCTCAGCAACTTGGTGAGATTCTCGGCAATTTAACACAACCATCCCAAAATAAAACATTAAAAGCACTGGGGGCCGGCGGGGAGGACTGGGGATGTAATTAGTGGTAGAGTCCTCTTTGGTTCAATCCCTAGTACCACACACACAAAAAAGTTCACCTGCAATTTTGAAAGTTAAAGCTACACCCTAACAAAATAGTATTCCTAAAAATCTGTTTAAAAGGGTTGGTGAGGTGAGGATTAAAAATGTACATCAACATAGAATGGATAAACTGTGATAAATTCGAACAATGGAATGCTACTTAGTAGTAAAAATTATTCAACATAAAAAAACTCATATTGAGCAAAAGTCAGACAAAAAAGCGTATATGATTTCATTTATATTAATTTCTAGGACAGATAACACTAATCTATGATTATAGAAGTCAGAACAATACATATATTGGGAAAGGTTAACTGGAAAAGCAGCATGAAGAAATCTGCAGTAATCTTCCTATTTTATTGAATGTGAATTATGCAACAACTGAAAGAATATTATTTACTTACTGGATCCTAAAGTTAAATATAACCCACCACCCATAGAAAGCATCTAATGAGCCTTAACATTATTAAAAACCAACAAAGGCCATTCAGAAAGCAGATATGAAGCTTTAATTTACTATGGGCATTTCTCTGACAATTTTTATATTAGATATAAACTGTTTCGTGTCTTTGCACAGATACACTTCCATAAGACAGTATTCCTAACAAGTACTGTGTACCACACCAACATTTTTTTAACTAGTTAAGGGTATATTACACATACATGAACCACTGATTAAATATAATTACATAAATTGAATACATGTTAGAAAGTTAAAATAAATTTAAGGCTACATACCATGAAAGTTTACATTACTGACTTTAATTCTAGACATCATATCACAGCAATAACCAATTACAACAGCATATTCAGATTTTAACACCCAATTATTTTTATTTCCACGATGTCAACTCCACACTGTATTTTCATTTCCAAAATAGACCAGATTTCAGACTATAGACCAAACTTCTTATGATAAGGATTACTATCTTGATCATGAACACAGGAAACCAAATTTATTTTACCTGTATCATATAGAGATGAGACATTATTCAGTTTATAATAGCCCAAAACTCTTCAGTGATGGTATTCAAGAATTCAAACAGTAGCTAAAAATGGGTTTTGCTACCATGGTCTATATATTTCATTAAAAGAAGTTGTCTCTGTCAAAGCATTTAGAAATAAATAGTATAGCCTTTCTCCCCAAAAAAATATTGCCTAAGAAAAAAGGTTCAAGTTGATTAAAACAAAAAAACACCTCAGAAAACAAACATTATATAA
The DNA here is from genome assembly GCA_004024805.1 of Geosciurus inauris. Lineage (NCBI taxonomy): Eukaryota > Metazoa > Chordata > Mammalia > Rodentia > Sciuridae > Geosciurus > Geosciurus inauris. Next base: position 15,122 of record PVHX01018239.1, on the reverse strand, counting down.
TGTTCTGAGGTGCAATCTTCCTGAGTCTATTCTGAATTGGAACAAATTTTGCAGCCAATATACATTGATTTACTATCCACAGGACAGAAAGAGTCCTTGAACATCTAGTTCATATCCTACAAAATGCTGAAAGGACTCCTAAATACCCAACTATTATACAACAGAAAGCCGATCATGTTTTGTATTAAAATCTATGTGAATTTCAAATACAGCCATAGCCTTTCTTTTTTAACAGTAAGTGATGGAAATATATGCACAGCTGTACACAGATCACCATTAAACACAGGAACAAAATGTCATTTGATACATATCAAATAAGCTCCCAAAAAGCCAATTTGAATATGTTTATTTTAATTCACTTTGATACAATATTAGAAGGGACTGCATATAATCATGGAGACTGCTGCAAACAACACTTGATGCTACTAAGTGTTCTATGATATCAGGCATGCATGATAGTTACCTTTTAAAATTTCTCATGTATATATCTTAACACTATCTTAAGCTACAGTATGTTTAAAGCCTTTAGTAATTTTAAACCAAATATTTTAATTGACCTATGTCTAAGTGGGGAAAACCAAAAATTTTCTCCCATCTCAAGACCGGATGGTTATATTAAACCTTACTACCCAAATTGGTAATTAAACTTATTTTATATATGTCATCCCTAAAATTCCCAAAATTATTTACTGCTACTAAATAAGAAGTATGATTTCCTAGCAGCAGTCTACCCACCACACGCTTAAAGCATGCCAAACCTTTGGGGATTATATAAGAATGACGTGCTAGTGGCTGCAGATGATAATAATTAAACATATCAGTCTCTTCTCTTTATTCTAGATATCTTTATTTCAAACTAAATAAAACTTTCCATTAATACAAACTAAAAAAAAACTTTTTCCTTTAACATCAATGCAAGAGTACATAAACCTGAAAACCTTTATCTTTCTCCAGTGTGTGGTAAAACAGAAAATATTTCAATTACATTAAGGAAATCAGGGGTGGGGAAGGGAGTAGAGTTTTTTTTGTTTTTTTTTTTTCCCACTTAACAGGCATTCCTGTCACATAATCACAAAAATCTACAAATTCAGATTGCTTGGTTTATGGTCATTTATGGCTTAGAGTACTGGATCTGAAAACTACTTCAGGCTAAAATAAATTTATGTGAATAATGCATAGATTATATACCTAGAAAATCATGCAATAAATAAATGTTCTCATGTACATTAGAATCTTAGTGAAGAAAAGGATCTGCAGGTGTGAACAGTAGCATTTCTTCCCTTTTACCAAGAGAATACACCCAAGATCCTTGCTTTGGGTCTATGCAAGATCATATCTGCCAAATGATCCCAGTTTTCTCAGGTTGGTAAAAGAATCAACATCCCAAAACACCTACTTTAAAAAACTGACTTGCCTCAAGCACAGGTGCTGTGAGGCCTGAGCTAGGCAGACCAGATGCTCATGATCCTGTCACCCTGCTGCAAAGTCAATTTGGAACACTTGACTAGCTAGAATATCAAATGGATAAAAGTTTAGAATGACCCAATGGAAATGTTCACTATGTAAGTATTTTTTTTTAATCTATCTGCCCTTTATATTTATTCCAGAATTGCCAGATCCACTGACTATTCCTGGTTTTGATATGCCCCTACGACATGAGAATTGAACTGAACTACAATGATTGTAATGTCATCTCTGTACATCCGTGCAAGCTCTTCTGGAAGACTAAGCATTTTGGAGAGGCGCTCGTGATCAACAGTCCCAAATTCATTGTTGCCCACAGCATGGCGAATGAGATGGGTTGCTGCATTCTGATCCTCAAACATGGAGGACATCTTGGCTCTCCTTTCAGTTAAAAGGCCATGCATCTGTCCCAGAGTCACCTTGTAGCCACCAACAGCTATCGGCTGTTGGTGATGCATACCAGTTAAGTACTCACCCACAATCCTAACCACATCCTGCCTATGCATAGTCTCCCACAACCCATCAGTAGCCAACACCAGAAACTTATCCTGTGGCCTTAATCGATGATAAGTTACCTCTGGCTCAGCAGTGAGATAAGGAGGTGTGTGATAATTAGGAGGAATAAACTTGGTATATTCATTGTCATTCAATTGGTCTGGGCCAGATTCTATCACTCTTTTTTGAAGGTCAATGCTCCATTTGAACTTTACATCTCCAAAAGCCCTAAAAGGCATCAGCAAGCCAAGTAGCCGGTCTTGTTTCACCACACTCTTGGCCTCATTCTTTGGGTGTTCTAATTTCAGCCGTTCTAGTTCTCTTTCATTCTGAGCATTGTGATCATTAGAAAGTGTGACTGCTGACCATGAGCCATCCTCTTCCTGCACACCCAACATGGCTCTGCTATCCCCAGTATTGGCTACATGAAGGTCAACACCATCCACATGAGCCACACAAGCAGTGGCCCCAGAAAATGCCACCCGAAGCACCAAGTAATTAAGGAAAGAATTAGGATCACCAACTTGAGCCTCCAAGGAGATGTCATTATCAAGTCTCTTGAAAGCATTAATTAAAGCCTCCTTAACATCAATATCAGTTGACTCACCAGTGTTGAGGTCTATAAGCTCTTGCCAATAAGTCCTCAAACTGTTGAAGTACAATTTGGATGCTTCCTTACTGAAGTAATCATTGGGATGCTTGTGCCACTGGAGGATGGGTAGCAGTGCCCGACCACTCTCTACTGCATTTTCAATCTCTAGCAAAGTCTCATGGGGTAATAAGGAGACAGCAATATAATAAAAGAGTCTTTCACTGACTGCCTGTGAACAAGCACAACCTGCATGGCCGTCAAAAACCCCCAAAAGCATCCCTCTGGTCTGCAAGCAGGTTGCTGCACTTCTCCGGTCCTCAATGGGTGCATTTGCAGGCAGTTGATTGCTGTCAAATCCAAGGATGGAACTGACATTTTTGCCATCAAATTCTGGCACTTTGAAACTATACTCATTGGCCTTTAGGATGCTGTTGACTTGTGGGGGTGTAAGGTAAAATTTCTGTGGTGTGGAAGCATATCTCCTTCCTTGGGTGTATTGCCACCAGTTCTCCTTGGGCCTACAAAAAGTAGCATATGCTGGATGGGGTGTGTATCTCAAGCGACTCTGAGGAATGTAAGGTGATGAACAGCAGAGATGTTTGTGGTGGCAGTAACATGCAGTGCCATAGATTCTGCTCAGCTCACAATTACGGATGAGAGGAAAAAACAGTTGAGTTGGTGCTGGCATGGCATCAGAGAACAGCGGCAGGCTGGAACTTCTGACTGGGATTCCTAGACAGCAAATTAAGACAGATGTACACAAAGAAGAGAGTTACATTTCAGATTACTTAATCTAGCTTTGCTTTCATAGAAAATATTTAGTAAGTGAATCTACAAGCTAAGCCCTGTGCTAAGAGTTAGCATACTTTTTTCACATATCATGTATTTTTCTACAGGGTATTTTATGGTAATTAAAACTTCCAATCATTCATGGAGCTAGGAATGAGCTGTATTTGAATTCACTTTTTTCTTTGAATTTCTTTATGCAGTACAATCTGTGCAGAATGTATAAGATTTGGCTGGGGAAAGCTGAGGAGATGAAAGTTACATAATGCCGCAGCAATCTACCTGGCCAATCACCCTACTCCCTCTCAATCCTTTTTTTAAAAAAAGACCTTGGATCTCCCATTTTGTTCAGGCACTTCTCTTATTTAGGAAGTCAATTGTTGGCCTTGATTACACATGGTTATCATCAAAAAAGTGTTAAGATGCTTCTCCAACATATATATTTATAGATTATTTGTAAATTATATGCATATATCATTGTATTAGTATAATGTTCATTATAACATATATAGAAAATTTTCTACATAATGAAATTAAAATAGAAATTCTTATATTTTCTTCTTGTACCTCAGTAGATGGTCTCGCAATGCCTACTTCTCCAGACCATTGTGCCAATTTAGTAAGCTAAGGGATGCGGGTCTGCTACCAACTCGTCAAATAACCCTGGAAAAGTCAGCTCACCTCTATGGGTCTCGCACTCCTATATTTTAAGTGAACACTGAGAGTAGATGCCAAGGCCTCTTCCAGTATTCATACCATTTTGACTGTTGATGTGAGCCTTTAAAATCTAATGCAGGTTTTATTTATTCATTGCTGAATTTTGCCGTGCCCTTTGTGATAAAAAAAAAATTTAAGTATTCTAATAACTCTAAAACTTTTAAGTGTTCTCAATTTTAGAATTTCCTTGCTAACACTGTTCCCTGTTTAGCAGTCATAAAAGAAGCTACAGAAATATTCTTATCATCTACTCTGGATCCCAAGTACAATCCACCCTAGAAAGACGTTTTCTTTTACATGTTAAAAAAAAGATATCTTTTGTCCTAAAAAAGCAATAAAGAATAGCGAAATGCTAGTTGAAGGTTTAGATTATAAGGGTATGGCATTATAATTATGAATTTTTTTTAAAAAATCATGTGACCCTGAAAATAATTTGCTGACATTTATCTGGAAATTTTAATGAATGTGTACCATTATTCCAGATAATATCTCTCTTCTTCCTCAACATATATTTTCCCAGAATTCTTAAGATATTGCTTCAGAGTATGCATTTGAACTATAAAGAAACAGACTTTAGAAATACTTTAAATATAGAAGCAAATGCAGTAAACAAAAAGGAATAGGAAAATAAAACCATGTAAGTCTTAATATAAACCTTTCTTTCCAAAGGCTGAACCCATTGAGGAAAAAATGTTATAGCTATCATACAGTGTTAGTTATCTATTAAATCTTTTTAGGCACCTTTTATTAAAGAGTAATTTGAAAAATGGTAAGTGGGAAGCAGAGAAAACTAAAAACTGAATAATCACCAATTCTTATTTGTTTTGTAGTAAGCAACGCATAAGCCAGCCATACAGAACCTCTTTCACAAATGGTAGTAAGTACCATTATTTTAACTGCATTATCTAAAAAGGGATTTGTTTACAAAAATAAAGACAAGATCAGGCAAAAGAAAGCATTGGTTACAATGTTGGAAATGAGAATTCATAGCTAAAAAAGCATTCTGAAATGCAGTAATGAAAAGTAAAAATTCCAGAACAAGAAGAATCTATCAGGCCTAACCACTTAAATAACAGCACTCCAAATGAATACCTGAAAGTCATCCAAAGGTTAAGTATGAGGAGAGGTAGGCAAATGTTGGACCACATGACATTGGCTTCCAGATGTAAACTATATTACTTTTTAGATTTGCATGCAAAAAACATGAAATCATTTTATGCTGTGTATGAAGATTTTTTATTATTAAAAATATAAAACATGAAATCTTAATCAAAACAATTTTCCTCATAATAAGTCTGTATTTATCCTTACTTTAAAACTTAAGATGGGAGTGGGGGGTTAATAAATACCTAAGAGGATCTGATGGCACACTAATCAAGGATTAACAAGTCCAGGAGATCTGTATGCTCCTTAAATTCCTTTGTTTTGGCAGTTTTTCTGCTTTTATAGTTGACTGCAAAATGAATGAAATATTGTGGTAAAGAGCTCATAGTTCATGCAGCAGGTGCTCTGAATAATATTTAAATTCAAGCAATCTACTCAATTACATTTTCCTTCAAAGCAAAAGTATTCAAGACTAAAAACAAAAAAGCAGAGGGAATTTTTTCAACTGTATCTTTTCAGTTATTCAGGGGCTTAGCATATGGGCTGATATTGAATCCCAATCCTCCAGCTCCTAACATGCCTTTAAAAGACAAGTTATTAGAGAAGGTGTGATTTATGAAACCCTGCTCTGTGATTCAGTATTCTGTCGTTATCAGTAGAAGGGATATGTTCTCTTCATGAGACCAGATACCTTTAGAAGTCAACGTATGTTCAAAGCTTTGATAAACAATGTGAGCACTGAAAAACTCTTGATATATTTATAAATGTCTGTAACTCAACAACAAAAACCCCTATGAAATCAAAACTTTTGCTGATAAACTTGCTAAATTAACCAAGTAGAAGACTCTTGTATTTGGCAACAAGTACAAAAAAGTCCAGTTGTTGGTAAACTGGAGCAGTGTCAAATTTCCAAGTTATTCCTAAGCACAATTTCACTGAAAAGTTCCCACCCCATGATCCAGACTCAGCCATGATACATGCAGCATCCTCGTCCGAGGAAGATCTGGCCGAGTTACCTATGACTAATATGAAAAGATGCACTGCCACAAACAGGAAAGAAACTCATCCACTCTTACCTATGTATTCGGCAGAGTCTGTGCCATTAAATTATTCTACTTCATCAATAAACCCACAAACCAAATTAATTAGAACAAACTATGCACCTTCACCAGAGCTCTTTAGCCTTGCAAACCTTTCAAGGCAAATGAAAAAAGAAATGCTAAGCTAGTCATTAATGTGTTGGAACCCCAGTTTATGTAATCTGATTGCATTAAACACACTGCATAAAGATTCTTTGAGATTTTTCAGCATTTTCTGGAAATGCCTAGCCATTTCATATCTCCTGTATCTTCACATGAATGAAGAAACCGGTTTTCTTCAGAAGACACAAAGCATCTTGCCAGCACTTGTTTGATCAGTTTCTTTTGTCCCTACCTGATAATCGCACTTATTGAGGCATTAAACCTATCCTGGTCCAGGACGCCTTTGTCCCTTTTTCCTATCTATCTGATGCCTTAATTGCATGCCAACCCACCTAAAACCATCCACACACAAAATCAGTCATCATCCTTCCTGGGTACCCAACGCAGGTAGTTCAGTGAATACCTACCAATTCGTCTGGGCCCGGGACACACACACATTCTCCTGTCATCACAACACGGAGCCGACAACATCCACAACCCGCGCGGGCAGCAGCAGCGACAGCAGCACCGGCCCATTGAAAGCAAGGCAGAGATGCTCATTAGAGGAGGCGGCGGCAGGGAGGCGGGAGCGGAGGAGGGGCAAGGTCTCGCTTCAGCCCGGTGAATGGGCTGGGAGGGGGAAAGAGGATAGAGGAGGGAGCAAGGGGTGGAGAGGAGGAGGAAACCAAACAAACCAACCCACCCTGCCAAAGAGGCAGAGTCCCAGCCCAAGGCGGTGGGGACCCAGGCGCGAGCAGAGGCTCGCCCTGGTCCCTCCATGCAGTTTCGGCGCGAAGCCCACCAGCGCGCTGCATCCTCCGCCAGCTGCCTGTCCCGCGCGGCACACGCGGCGTCTGTTTTGGCAGAGACTACTAGGGGCCACCCTGAGACGGGCTGCCTGCGAAGCCACTGCGGCCCACGGGGTGTGTCAGGGGAGACCTTTAGGCAAAGATGCCCCGCCCGTTACAGCCTCCCCAAAGCTCACTCTCTCCAGGGTCCCCACCGCGCCCTGGCGCTGACAGCCGGCGCGTAAAACCCTAAGGACTGGAGGGCAGTGCCGCCAGCGCCCGCAGCAGCTAGCCGCGCCGCCACGCCTAACCTGCAGCCCCAACACCCCCGCGTGCACCTGGCGCTCTGGGGCTCGGCCCGCCCCCGCCCAGACAGCCACCGGCCCGCCCTCCGCACGCCCGCGGCCGTCACTCCACACGAGGGCCGTGCACCCCAGCCCCGACTCCCCCCTCACAACTTTGGACCGGTGGGGGAGGATTCCGCACGGAGCGGCTCGGGGCGGGGAGCAAAGAATACGAACCGGGCACAGCAGAGGACTAGCAGTTTTTCCCCGAAGAGAAAGCGGCGACAGCACCACTCGGTGCTCTCTCACGCAGTCCCGCTCAGCTCCCTGGAGCGCGCCACCTCGCCCCGGGCCTGCCCACTCCGCGCCCCTGCCCCGCCGGGCCACCACCCTGCCCCGCCCGCACGTTCCGGCCAGAGCGCACCCCGCCTTCCTATTGGCTGCGCGGAGTAGAGGAGGCGGAGAGCGGGCGGTAGCCAGGAGGGCGGGGGCGGAAGAGGAGCGCGTTCCCCTCTAGCTTTGTGACGTCACGGGGGTCAGACAATCCCTTCCATTCGGCGCGAGCCGCCCATTGGTTGCCCGGGCCCGCTCACGTGATCTCGCCCTATAGCTGGTGGAAGGCGGGACTGAGTTGTGCTAGAGTCCGCTGTATGCTGAGCTGGGTAGTGGTGAATGCTGGAGGCTGGCCCAGGAAGGAGTCGTCTTCTGGGCGGGCTCCAGCATCCAGTAAGGTTCAGGACTCGGGCTGCTATGCTGCCAGAAGGGCTTCCGCAAATCTGTGGTACCTTGGCGGGGGCCGCGTGGTGCATAAGGCCGGCCTGATCGCCAAGCCTCCCTGGCGACTCGCATCTCCAGTATGTGCAGGTTTCCCAGTATAGACTGCAGGAGCAACTCCTGGCCCAACTCGAGTCTAAACCCCTTGAAGTTCACCCTAGCCTGTGATGCAAGGCATGGCATAGAATCTCGAGTGCAGCTGTTGCTATCATTCATTCAGAATCGAGTTGCACATTTTAGGACCATTAACTCAGATAATGTTTTCTATTTTCCTGGATGCCCGTCAGGTCCCAGCGAGAGGAAGCTAGTCTAAAGAACAGGAGAAATTTAGATCAAAGAATTATTTTCCTCTTCGAATAGGTGTGTGGACACCTTCCCTGAAGGACTTTGGAATCAGTATTGCTTCGTTTGCCTTGACTGGTTACAAGGAAAAGGGGTTGACTAAGTCTGCAAAATTGTGAAGAAAACTGAACCTGAGAGAAGATCCCATTGAGTCATTGCCAGTCAAAGCCATTTTCCCAACGTAAGACTCAGTTTTAGCATCTGGGAGAGGAGATCAGGCTTAGGATGGCATTGGCTTTGAATATGGCCAAGCTGAAGACATTGAGGGCCCTTCGTTTACCTCCATTCACTCATACCCACTCATTATGGGATAGTAGCTTCTAAAAGCTTCCTCACTTAGCTCTATGCACACAGACCCCATCTTTACAGGATAATGGCTTCTAAAAGCTTCCCTGGAGATGGTATCAGGTAGATCATTGCATTTATCCTGCCTAGTGTTAGACAGTGAGTCGACTTCGATGTATTATGTGTATCTGCTGACAAGCCAATAAAGTTCATGAAGTGATTTAGACTGGATATAAAAACTATCATGTTAGCAGTACTGTGGATTCTTCTAGTCCTGAGTTACTGGATTTTTACCTAATAAAGGAAAAACTACACCCAAACTAGGTATAGTTTGTATTTTGTTGTTTTTTGTTTTGTTTTGGTTTTGGCACCGAGGATTGCACCTAGGAGCTCTCAACTACTGAGCCACAGCCCTTTTTATTTTTTATTTTGAGACACAGTCTCTAAGTTGCTCAGGGCCTCACTAAATTGTTGAATCTGCCTTTAAACTTGTAATCCTCCTGCCCTAACCTCCCTACTGCCTGAGGATACAGGCTTGCCGCATCAGCCTGGCCCCAAATTAGTTCTTCTTAACACCTGGATCTTTCAAACCTCCTCCTCTATTCTCTAAATAAATTAGAGTCTGTTTTGAAGATCCCCTCCCCCGCCAACTCTTGTGGCTGATCTTGATCTGACCTTCATCCCAGTTTACATAGGTCCATCTACCTCACTTTTTCACTTTTCAAATGAGCTTCCTATAAATTTGCAAGTACTTTTCATTTTCTGTTAAGTATCTCATTTGTGTATCTGCTTTTCTCTTGTCTCATAGAGGCAGCATAGGATGGTGTGGCATTCTCATTATAAGCATATCTGGAGAGATTGCCTGAGTTCCAGTCCCCCCTTGACACCTTACTTTATGGTCTTGGGCAACCTCTGCTGTGCCTTAGTTCTACCATAAGAAAGTTAAGAATAAAAGTAATAACTCACAGGGCTGTATTGAATTGCTATGTATAATTTGCTAAGAAAGGTGATAAGTGCTATATAAGCATTAGTTGTTGTTATTAAAGATGTTTCAGGTCAGTATTATAGATTGAGGGCACCAAGAAAGCAGGAGACCCAGATCCTCAAATGCAATATATTCTATGATGAGATGCTATTGTTTTGAGTCTGAGAACCTTCGTCTGTCAGTTTATAGGATGAGTGCTACTACCTTCAGTCTCTGCTTTGTAAGTATGGAGATCAAATCACTGAAGCTAAGAAGTGGATTATTAAGAGTTTCTGCCTGTGGACCCAGAAATGTTTATAATAGACTTCTCTGTTGTCTATAAACTTTTTTTCTAATGGTTGTGAAGAGATTAATGCCTCCAGAATTTATAAGTCCATAGCAAATGACCTCTTCAAAATTGTGAGCTTGGTTGCATATCCCCTTATTCCATACTGACATTGACATGATTCAGAGCACTTTTTAAATTCCCCTTTTCAAATAGTTTTCAGATCTGTACAGAAAACTCCCAACTTGTTTAACTGTAGACAGCTCTTTGGTTTTATACCAGAATCGTATTGATTTTCCCATCTTATTACTAGTTCTGCATGATCTGGCTATTTCTGAAGATAATACCCACACTTAAAAAACTGGCATTTGGTGGAGCATGGTGGCACATGCCTGTACCCCCATCTATGCAGAGGCTTAATCAACAGGATTGAAGTTCAAGGCCACCTTGGGCAATTTAGCGAGACCTTGACTCAAAATTTTATAAGGGCTGGAATGTAGGTCAGTGGTAGAGCACTTGCCTAGCATGCACAAGTCCCTGAGTTCAATCCCCAGTACCAGAAAAAAAAAAAACTATTTGCCCCCACTAAATACAATCAAAGAATTTATCATCAAAATTGAATGCCAAGATATTTCTGGAGTCAGAATAAAACCTCCCAAAATGATAGCTCTGAAACGATCTCATTTAGATTGCATAGTTGCAAAGCTCTATGATTCAGTGACATGCATATTATAAAGTGCCAGTCCTTCTACAGAGGTATCAACTGCCGGTACACTAGAGGAAGTTCTTTAATATCCCCAGCCTTGATTCCTGTCTGGCCTGACCCTGTCCTGTTTTTAGATGAGCTCTATTTGTCTACCCAATCGGCTTACTTCAAAAGCGCTGTTTGTTATCACAGTCATCTTGTCTAGGCCCTTGGATTTGGTGCTTTGACCTCACAGATTGTTTTAGCCACTAGAACAATTGTTGATCCTTCAGTGTTTGAAAGTGTTGAAAAGTAGCACACAAATAATCCAAGATTGCTGTAGAGAAGGAACTAGCAAGAAGAGAGCAAGGGGCTTCAAAAATAGCATGGTACAAAGAAATCACTATGCAAAAATACCTGTTTTGTCTATACAAATGCTTTCTGTGATATTAAAAATGTTAAAGTTTTTTAATGTGATCCTTAAAATTTAGTTGTTTTCTTGACCTACAATAAACTTAGAAATTAGCAAATGCTTGACCAGATTGACCTGGTGTTCTTGTGAGCAGATGAAAAAACCTTTGGGGGTATTGGAGGTTAGCGTTGACAACATGGAGATGGTCCAGTAGCCTCAGTGGTGCCAGCCAGGAAGATTAAAATAGACCTGCATGTGGATTTGAGATGCTGTCAGCCTGATCGTTGCTGACTTACTGTGGCCTTTGCCAAAATCAGCAACCAGAAGGAAGTTTGGTTCACCACACTCTTTATCTCCTATTTTCCTTATAGGTCTTTGCTACGAAATTAGAAAATAATTACCCAGTAGCAACAATGGATACCTGCCTTTTACCATATAAATGTTGACTTGCTTCTTTGTAATTAACTTACTTGGAGCTATGCAGTGAAATTGACAAATCACCTACACTAAGGAAACAACATGTGTGGTGGCCCATATCCTTCAGACTAGAGGCTATTCTAGGAGCTTTCATATTTGTCTCATTGTGTATTTGAAAAGAACTCGATTTTCATCAGATTTCAAGAATCAATAGAATGATTAATGGGAAAAATAAGTATGTACATTGCTGGTGGCACTGCAAATTGGTGCAACCACTCTGGAAAGCAGTATGGAGATTCCTTAGAAATCTTGGAATGGAACCACCATTTGACCCAGCTATCCCACTTCCTAGTCTACACCCAAGGGACTTAAAATCAGCATACTATAGTGACACAGACACAACAATATTTATAGCAGCTTAATTCACAATAGCTAAACTATGGAACCAACCTAGGTGCCCTTCAACAGATGAATAGAGGAAGAAAATGTGGTATATATATAAAATGGAATATTACTCAGCTATAAAGAATGGAATTATGGCATTTGCTGGTAAATGGATGGATCCAAATACTATCATGCTAAGCAAAGTAAGCCAATCCCCCGCAAAACAAAGGCCAAATGTTTTCTCTGATAAATGGATGCTGATCCATGATGGGAGGAGGGGGCATGGGAAGAATGGAGGAACTTTGGGCAAAGGTGAAGGAGGGGAGGGGAGCGGGTATAGGAGTAGGAAAGATGGTGGAATGAGAAGGACATCATTACCTTAGGTATATGTATGATTGCACAAATGGTGCGACTCTACATTGTGTACAACTAGAGAAATGAAAAGTTGTGCTCATTTGTGTACAGTGAAACCGTGCATTCTGCTGTCATGTATAACTAATTAGAACCAAAAAAAAATTTAAAAAGACAACACACACACACACACACAAAAGTAGTGAAGCTTCATTTTCTTGTAAAATTATCAACAAGCTGGGCATGGTGATGCACACCTGTAATCCCAGCACTTCAGGATGCTGAGGCAGGAGGATTGCAAATTTAAGGCCAGCTTGAGAAATTTAGGAGAGCCTGTCTCAAAAATAAGGACTGGGGATGTAGCTCAGTGGTAAAGTGCACTTGGGTTCAACCCCCAGTACACTGCCCCCCAACACCACCACCAAAAAAAAAAAATCAGGGACAGAAATCTCCTGGCTAGCAAACAGAATATTTCTCTGCATTCATTGAATGTGACAAAAAATAGAAAAGTATGCAACTGAGGTTGCTTAATTACAGAGGTTCAAAGGTTTATACCAAGAGCACTGCATGTCTGTGAGCCTGAGATTGGCACATACAGATTTACATTGATTTTCAAGGGCAGTACGCCCCCAATAAACCCATCAGAAGTCAGAAATGCATTGAATACATCTAACCTACTGAATATCGAGGCCTAGCAACACAACACACTGCAGTGTCAGTTGTTTTCCCTAACGATGATGTGGCTGACTAGGAGCTATGGCTCACTGTCACTTATCAGCTTCAAGAGAGTATCCATACAACGTATCACCAACTCAGGAAAAGATCAAAATTTGAAACTTAAAATTTCTACTGAATGTTTATCACTTTCACACCATCATGAAGTTTTAAAATTGTAAATCGAGGACCATGGATACCTCAAAAGATTCCTGTTAGTGAGGTTTTTTGTTTTGTTTTGGGTGCTGGAGATTGAACCCAGAAGCACTCTATCACTGAGCTACATCCCGAGTCCTTTTTTTATTTTTTTATTTTAAGATAGGATCTCACTAAGTTGCTGAGGTTGGCCTCAAACTTGCAATCCTTCCTCATTCTTCCACATTGCTAGGATTACAGGCATGCACCACCATGCCTGGCAGTGAAGTATTTTAAGATGCTAAGGAAGACATGCATGAGTGAGAGGGAAGGGTAAAGGGGGTAAAGGTGTTCTTGTCTGGTCATTAGACAATCTGGCAAGATTCTTCACTCAGTATAATTTTATAGATGGATTCCCCGAAATACAGAAGGTATAAGGTGGAGGAACAGCTTCAGGGGGACTGAAACATGGGGATGTATTTACAATAGGTTCTAGGTCATGGATGCCTGTGAAGCAGACTGTCAGTCTGCAGATTTCATAAGAAGTCTCTTAAATGATGACTTCAAAAATAGTAGCTGTGATTTGCAAACTTCTTAAAGGCTATTTTTCCTTTTTAACTACTAAAACATAAGCTACTCAGGGGCAGGGCCATGTTTCTCTTATGCACCAGTATAAACCATGGCCTAGCATGTAGTGAGAACCATCTAGTTGTGGGTGCTTCCTTTATAGCACTCCCCGTTCTAAGTGTGATGTCTCAGTGAGAGGTAGGGATTAGCCTATGCACTTCACAGTAGAGAAAACTGAGTCTTAATGAGGGTAATTTGCCCCAGGATCATATAAGTAGGAAGTGGTGGAACCATCTTAAGACACTAGAGTCTTTCCTCTAGGGCACTATGCCATTGTGACCACTATATACAGTTGGTGCTGAGTAATGAGTAAGTTAACTCATTTTAAATGAAGAAAAAGTAGCATACTGCAACAGCTGAATGCTTTGAAAATATGTCATGAATGAATTAATGTCACTTTTTATTTTGTTCTATTAGGTTTTCTTTTAAAAGGGTTTATGTCAAAATTAAGATTTAACTAATTATAGTTTTGTGAGAACTATAGACAGTTTCACATTTCATTATGGATTTGAAGCAAACTATATCCTTATAATTGCAGGATTTCCACCATGCTTATTGTGTCTGCAACCAGCAATACATTTTGTATAGCTAAGTTATTCTTTTCCAGGAGAACCAGTTGTGACTTATAAAAATACATTTTCCATGTATAACAGATGTTATAAATATTTGTAGGTTAATACCTCATTATTCCATCTGCATCCTAGCAATAAAACTATAGTTGATTTCATAACATGGAGTGAATAATTTGGTCTACCAAAAGCAGTAAGTTAGTATTCAATTAATTTATTAATTTCGTGGCACTGGGAATTAAACCTAGGGTCTCACACCTGCTATACAAGCACTCTACCACTGAGCTGCATCCTAACTCTTTTTATTTTGACACAGGGTCTTGCTAAATTGCTCAGGCTGGCCTCTAACTTCTGATCCTCCTGCCTCAGTCTCCCAAGTATTTTTATTTTTTAAGCAGTATGAACTGGAGAGAGAAAAGTTCAAGGAGAGAAGGAAAACAATGAATTAAAAAGGAAAGTTAATAATAGCTATTATGTATCCAATTTCTTCTAGGAATAATGGGCTCTGAGACTCTAATCAGAATATTTAGAGTTACCCAGGTACAATATTTGAATTGCAATTTTATCCCTTCTTAGGGCATCATGATTTTGTGAGATGAGTATGAGTTGGCATCACCGAGACCTGAGTTCAAATTCTACCTCTGTATTTTACTAGCTGGGTAATCTTTCACAATTTACCCATTAGCTTCACCACCACCACCTTCTTCTTCTTCTTCTTCTTCTTCTTCTTCTTCTTCTTCTTCTTCTTCTTCTTCTTCTTCTTCTT
>PVHX01018238.1:0-37625 GCA_004024805.1 Geosciurus inauris | reverse complement strand
GGGGGGAGGTGGGGGGCAGGAAAGGGGAATGGGTATAGTAAAGATGGTTGATAAAAAATATATATAAATATATATATATATATACTGTTCATTGAAAGTGCATATAAAGATGTTTAATATGAAGAAAAAAAAAAAGACTTAAATACTGACTCCCAAAGCCAACAATAGGTGAATGGGTTCTACAAAGGATCTAAAGTTGTACTGATGGAGAATTGTTTGATATTTCCAAATGTCTGCTAATATGCAGGATTAATCAGGATTATCCAACAAAATGAACACAATAGATACAGCTATATAAGATACTCAGAGGAATTCACTAACATGAATATGGATGCCAAGGAGTCCCTGGATATGCCATCTGCAAGCTGGAGAACCAGGAAGGCCTACAGTGGGAGGTGATATGATTTAGTCTGATACCAAAGACATGGGGTGGGATGCTGATGTCATCAGTCTCACATCAGTCTGAAGATCCGAAAACCTAGAGCTCCGGGCAGGAGAAAATGGCTGTCCAAATTCCAGAAGACAGAATGAATTTGTTCTTTCTCCACCTTTTAAAAATAAATCAGAGCTTTGAAAAGGTTGCAATGATGCCTGCCCACACTGGTGAGGCCAATTTTCCTTTACTCAATTTATTGATTCAAATGCTAACCTTTTCCAGAAACATCTTCATAAACAAACTCAGAAGTAAAATTTTGCCAGTTGCCTGGTTATCACTTAATGGGGTCAATTTGACAGTTACATTTAAACATCCATATGTCTTAACACACATACGCATACAGAAATTACATTTGTGCTGCTTTTGGATGTGTGATAGTCCATTATTTGTTACTAGAACAAAATACTTGAGATAGATTATTAAGAAAAGAGGCTTACTTAGCTCACAATTCTGGACATTAACATGCAAGATCGAGATAGAGCTGATTCCATTGGTTTGGCTACTGGTGAGAGTCCAGCAGACACCATCACATCAGCCACAGCAGCATGTATGGAAAGAGGAGATCACATGTGTAAACAAAAACCCAGAGCAAGGTAGAGGGACAGACTTATTCATCCTATAGTATAGCTCTCCCACAAGAACTAACTCAGAGTCCCTCGTAAACTCTCTTAATTCCTTTCAAGGCCCCTAATGACCTTAGGACTTATCAGTAGGCCCAGCCTCTAAAAGTTTCACCACCTCTTACATCATTACACTGAGCACCAAGCCTTCCACACATGAATCCTCAGGGGACAAACCACAGCAGCATGATTGTGCAGTCCTGTCATCAATTTAGCCACTGGAATTTGCACTCAGTAGGCCCTCAGTTCATTTAGCCTCGACCTTGGGGAACCCCTGCTAGAACACCCTCAGGGATGATGTGAGTGAGTGAGTGAGTGAATGGGGAGTCAACGTCGAAGCAGCAAAAAGTGGACTGCACTTGCGGAAGCTCATAGGGCTGTGGCTTCGAAAGCTTCCTTAGACTCATGTTGGTTTTCAGATGCACGTGTTCCAACACAGGGCCTTGGTGTGTAACTTAGTTGACACATGCTCTTCAGTTTTGGCTTCAGTCTCATTCTTCAGAACAAGAATGCCTAAGTGCCTAACTGCTGTGTCATTCCTGGTATTCCTGAAATCATGTGGGATCAATGATCTTGAGATAGCAAAATTTACCCTCATGTCTAAACAATGTATCAATATCAGAAACAAATAGGGTCATGTCATTTGGATGGGATGTTATTGTTGTAATATTCACTTTCAAATATGGATAGGAAGTTTAGATATAGATAGGATTAAAGTCTTCTTTTATGCATTAGCTGCCAAGATTTTTGTCAGTGAACGCTAAACATATATTCATGAATTTCAGAGTAAAACACTACAATAATTAATGTTGACTGAGAACAATTACTTTTATACATTAAAAATGCTTAAAGTTTTTCAAATAATACATAGAGAAATATTTGGTTTATGAGATTGCCTCAGTGAAATTGTACCATAATTACTAATGATCAAGCCCAAGAGTTAAAGAAGTACAGAGCCTTTACCTCAGTCATCACTATAAGAAGATATAGAAAGTTTACTACCTCCATCCCAAGGCCACTTGCAGCTGTTACCTATATAGTTAGTGTTAACCCAAAAGACCCTCTCCTCCACTGACCTCAGTCAAAGGAAAACATCTGCTCCTGTCCCAACCGTGCAGTTTCCTGACCATATATGCCATCTGGAAGCTGATAGTGCTGGTAAATTACTGTTCTACTCAGTTCAACTTTTAAATTTTGACCCTTAACAATTGTAATAGCTCAATTTTTTTTATAGCATTTCAGGTTTTCTTGCAGACAGACATTTATTCTATGATAGTTACAGTGAGAAACTATCCTCATTTTCTTGGGACAGGGGAGAGGGATTCTCAAACATTAGATTTCTATGCTAAAAGGAGCAAAATCCTGAGCAAATGGGAATCAGTTAGTCAACATGGTGATGATATTCTATTTAGCCTTGGTATTGGATGAGCTTACTGTTGGCTATAGCGCTCTGGTGAAAATCTGTATTTGATGCATGTCTGCCAACTCAAATCTTTCAGTGTTGGGTAGAATTACCATGTTTATAATACTAACCACTTCTCAGGTATAGCTAGTTAGGATTACAGAGTTACCAGGAAACCAGGTGAGGTGGGGGGCTATGTAGTGACCTATCAAACTAGGAATGGAGTAACAACCTCCCAACACCTTGGGGTCTGTTATGGTTTAGATATGATGTGTCACCTAAAAGCTAATGTGTGAGACAATGCAAGAACATTCAGAAGTGAGATGATTAGATTATGAGAGTTGTAACTTGATTGGTGGATTAATCCACTGATGTGGATTAATTGAGTGGTAATGGTAGGCAGGTCGGGTGTGGCTGGAGGTAATAGGTCAATGGGGTTTTGCCTTTTAGGTTTATATTTTGTCCCTGGTGAGCTGAGCTCTCTCTGCTTCCTGGTTTGCAAGCCCTGAGCTGCTTTCCACTCTCATGCCAATCTACCATAAGATTATGCCTCACCTCCACCCAGAGCTATGAAGTTGGCTAACCATGGTTTGAAACTCTAAAACTGTGAGCCTAAATAAAACTATTTCTGCTCTACATTGTTCTTGCCAGGTCTTTTGATCACAGCAACAGAATGCTGACTAAAAGAGAGACTGACGCCAAATTCAGAGCCCTAGGAATGAGCCCTGGCAATCATGTACTTCTCCAATTTCCACTCTCTCTACTCTCCTTGTAAATTCTAATGTCGGTTATGTATAGGATATGGAATATGCTTTGGGTTTTACCTCTTAGCCTGCCTGGTACTCCAGTTTGTTCCTTGCCCAAGTTCTTTAAATAAATGTCTTTGTTAATTGACAACAATACAACATATAGCTTTGGAATATTTTTTAAACACTGTCTAGATTGAGGAGCCAGGTTCATTACTCTGCTTTCTTGGTGTGCTGTAACATGGAGAAATAGAGACCCACAGCTCTGTTACTGTGCTTGAAACTGGTTCTTATATATATAAAAGATAGTTTGATTAAAACTGTGTCTTCAATTTGCAGAGATAAAAACTGATCAAATGTGCAAAAAGATGATTAGTCTGTATATGGGAAATCCAAAAGGATTTCTCTTTCTAAAACAGAGGATGATGGTGGTAGTGATGATACAGAGCTGACACTTATTTTGATAATGTCCTTAGTGCTTCCCTTGCCTTGCTTAATACATTTAATCCTCATGGCAACTGTGGCAGGTAGGTATGGTTAGACTGAAACCAGCACTGTTACTAGCTCAGACACTGAGACCACAGTCACAGCATGAGGGACTGGTGGAGTCATCCTTTGATCCAGGTACTCAGTCTCCACTGCACTACTGTTTCTCCTAATGGATGGCATGTGGTTTTTAATGTATCACTAGTGCAATTTCATAGCTATAGCATGAAAAGAATTCTAATTTTATTTTAAAAAATATGTTGCTAATTAGAAACTAATTCTACTCACCCATTATAATAGTCAGCTTTGCATTACTATAACAAATATCTGGGATAATTAGTTTGTAAAAGAAAAAGTTTATTTGGCTCAGTTCTAGACTTTCCAGTTCCAGATCAGGCAAAACCATTGCCCTTGGGACATCAGTAGGAGTGCCATATGGCAAGGGTGGGGAGAGGGTGGCAGAACAAAATGCTCACCTCATGGCCAAGAAGCAAAGAGAACAAGGAAGAGCTCAGAGTCCCAGGATCCCCACTGAGGGTACAATCCACAGTGACCTCAGTAGCTCCACTCGGCCCCACCTCCTAAACATTCCTCCATTGCACCATACCACATACTAGGGACCAAGCCTTTAACTCATGGGCCTCTGGAGAAAACTAAAGAAGCCATAGCACCTATCATTCCAAACAAAAGTTACTTATGATCATGGAGTAATCTTGAAAAGTGATATGAGATTCAGCTCCCAGCTACTTCCATGTGAATCAGTGTCAGTATTCTTTTGGTGATGAAGAAACATAAAAGCCTCCTACACGGAGGGATTCAAAAAGTGGGATAGGGAGATCAGAAAGGAGGTGCCAAGTGCAGGCCAAAGGATCTTGAATTTGTTTGCTCAGAGCACTGTTTTCTCTAAGAAAAAGGAAAAAAATCATGGTCATATTTTTTAAAGGCTGTGCATCCATATTATAATGAGAAGAAATTTGCCATCTCCATTTTAAGTGCAGATCATCCTTATAAGTAGTTACCCTCAAAATCATCTGCATTTTATTCTAGACCCGAAGAAACTTAGCATGCTACAAAAGATACAATAGTCTCTTAGGTCCCTTCTGTTTTGTTATGTTGTTTTTGTTTTCATTTTATGATTCTAAGTCAGACTGACTGCTTGCCTACATTTTCTCCACTACCAAAACCAGCCAAGAGAGATTAGCATCCAGGAGGCTATTTTCAAGACTGATTTGGGTAACAATTAACCTACAAAATGTTATTATTGGTCACAAATAGATCAGGATGACTTCTCACCATGAAAATTAATTTTAATATCTCTGGCTATATTAAGACTTGCTTGATGTATATAAAGCTCCCTTATGGACCCATTCAAGCCTCATAATAACCCAGAGAGTTTGGAGTTACTATCTCCAGTTCATAAGTAAAAAAAAGAAATGATAATGCAAAAGGTCTTTTCTGGAGTAATACAGCATTTTGAGTGTAAGTCTAACATCTTCTGCACTACATATAGTACCTATAATTAAAGGGATCAAAAGAAATAACCAATACTCTACCATGAAGCTTATCTCAAAAAATGGAATTGAAAGAATTCTGTAATTAATTCCTACTGCTAACAACTTTTTATCCTTCCTAGGGACATGAATAAAAATCTGAAGACCTTGGAAATCTAAATCAGAGAAGGCATGTTTTGTTCTCTCTTAGAAAGATGGGGGTGAGGGGAGATTATGTGTAAATATCCATGTGTGTATCACACGTGCATATATATAAAGATTTAATTTGATTTTTAAGGAACATGGAATATCTGCATACAGGGTTTTACATAAATGAATAATGCCCATGTTCAACTCTATTGAAAAGTGAGGTGCCTTGTGCATGGAACATGCTTTACATAAATATTAATGTTAACGGGATTGATTCAATGAAAGCCATGCACTGTCAAGAATTACACTCATATTATTTATTAAAGAAAAAATCCCATTTGCTAAAAACGTAGGAAAAAAGTTAACCATTTTTCAATATGCCCAGATAACTATTACCAAAGTCCACTTTATTGTGTGGACTGCTTTCCTGTACATAAAATGCACATTAACATTGAAAATTCAAGAACAAAGATTTGTCATCATATCTACATTTGGGGAATGATGGCCTAAAATTTGGTTGTAAAAGGAAGACAGATGTGAAAATAACCTCACTAATGGAAAAAGAAATTCCCCAATCTGACTCATTTTTTCCCCTTTTTTTCTATCACAAGGCTGGAGTGCTGGGGTTGGGTTTATAGCTCAGGGACTGGGGATATAGCTCAGTTGATACAATGCTTGCCTCACATGCACAGGGTTCAATCCCCAGCACCACCAAAAAAAAAAAAAAAGGCTGCAGTGCCTTGTCAATGCTGCCTGAAGTTGGAAATCTGGCTTTGCCACTTACGTATCCATCCTTGTGTTAAATACTTTAACTCTTACTGAAAATCACCAGAAACCAAAAATCTTAAAAGAACAGGATTTCAACCTATTTAATTTTATTTATATGTGTTTCCCACTTTTATTTGCTTGTTATTTTTTATAAATTAAACTTAGCCAAATTTCTTTTATTTTCTGTATACTTGAACCAAATGTTTAGTTCCTGAGGAAAAAAATTGTTACATCAATATTAGACACTACATGATTATATGATTATATAATATGCATACATATATATGTACAGTATATGTATATGTGTGTGTTTAAAGAGATTTATTACAAGGGATTGGCTCACATTAATATGAAAGTTAGGTCCCCAGATCTACAGTTGGCAAGCTGAAGATCCAAGAAGGGTAGGAAGAACTGATGTCTCACTTCAAGTCCAAGGACAGAAAAAGTTTGATATCCCAGCTCAAACAATCAGGCAGGAAGAGTTCCCTCTTATTGCAGAAGGTCCATGTTTTGTTCTATTCAGGCCTGAATTGAATGAGGCCTGCCCACATTAGGGAGGGCAATCTGCTTTACTCGATCTACCAATTCAAATGTTAGTCTTATCCAGAAACATCCTCACATACACACCCAGAATAATGTTTCACTAAAATTCTGGGCATCCTATGGCCTGGTCAAGTTGGCACATAATCGAGGTAGCATGTTCTGCATTAGGTAAGTGTCCATAGCTTAATTTTAGAGTGCATTTTAGTTCACAATCTTAAATATATAATAGGTATCTTTGTCAGGTTATGAACCATGATCAAAATCTGAGCCATCTGACCAATTTTTAAAAATTTGATAGTAACTTTCTTATTTAATTTATTTATAAGTATAATCCAAATGTCCAAAATATTAAAAGACTTCTAAGGTGGAGAACAAACAACACTGGAAATTTCACCACTCGGTAACTATTAGAATTTTTGGTGTAACTTTCCATATTTTTGTATATAAATATAGATAGAAATATAATTGAATTTCAGTACATGCTGGTTTTTGACCTGCATTTACTTTATATTGCACTCAAAATACATTGAACAACTGCAACCTATTGTGAATATTTTTCCTGGTACTTATTTTTTCCTAACATTCAGTTTAAAAAGTAAAATAGCATTACTATGCTTTTAATAAGTACTATAGGTTTCCTGAAAACCTCCCCACACACTGATTCTCACTCTCCAGAGGAGCTACTTTTAAAAACTTTTTTAGATATTTCTTTTGGCACATATCTCCATTGTAAATCACATTTTTATTTTTTTGATTTTTCTGTTTCAACTATTATATAGTTGATTTCCTACAAGATGAAAATATTTTGTTTTCTCCACCTCTTCCTCTCCCCTCCTCCTTCTCCTCCTCTCTCTCCATCCCTCTTTCGCTCACACACAAAATCTCTTTTGCTATTTCCCTATCTCTATCTCTATTCAGCTTCCCAGTGTAGTTATATGACACATTTTTGGGTTCAGTTAATGTCTTCACCTGTGTTTGGCAGAAAATAATGCCTAAGGCAAAGTTTATATACTAATTATTTAACAGGGAAACATTTCAAGACAAAAGAGTGAGGAGATATCAGAGAAAAAGAATGGAAGAAAATCTGAAAGGTAATACATTAGAGCAGCTGTAGCCTCATAAGAAACCCAATCCATCACTTGGCCACATTAGCCCAAATGGGAGATTAAAGCCACTTAACTCAGAACTGTCTGCTCCAGAAGAGGAAGGATAAATAATTTGTTAACTCCTTTCCATCTCCTGCTTTCCATGAGTCATGGTCGTTTTCCCCATGGAGCCTTAACTACTCCACATGTGTAGATTGATACCCAGGGCTCCAGCCTATCTGCACCCAGACCTGGATCCTTCAAGGCTCCTTTAGTGTGGGATCTGGTGGAAACATACTGATGTCATGCTGTCACCCCAGGAGGGGCCAAGATTAGGTGACAATCTGGTGACCAGTACTCTCCACTAAGCAAGAGGCCAAGGTATGGTGGGTAAGGGACAGATGAGGCCAAGAAAATCTAGGCTGCAAAGCTGGGTCTGGTATAATCAATTTTGATATTTATATTTTAAGTAAATAATATTCATGGTGGAGTCACATATTGTTCTCGATTACATTTTCCTGTATATTTTTTTCTTATGTTATTACTTTTATTTGCTTATTTTTATTCTATCATTAATGTGTTCCCAAATTCTGACAGAATTGTAAATATCCATCTGCTCAAACATATTAGGTTTTCTATTGGACATTCTTTCTTTATTAGATATTTTACTAGGTAGCCCCTTGTCCTTTCTTTAATCTTAAATTGTCATTCTCTTTCTCTAGACTTGTTCAAATCTGTTATTCTGGGATTTCTCTTTGCCCTGATGCTCAAATTGTCCTTTGATTTTCTGTCTGGTTTCCTGGACGTCATGTCTCTACTTTCACAGACAAGTTAGCATTTTGCTGGAACAAAACTTCCAGTGGTGCCATGAGGAAGGAAATATTTTTGAAGTTTTATGTGTCTGAAGATATCTTTACTCTTATCCTCACACTTAATGAATAGCTAAGCTATTTGCATATTTTAGGTTCCCTCAGTACCTTGAAGGCAGTGCTCCACATTCTTCCACCTGCCAGTTTTTTATTGGCATAGCTAATGCCACTCTAGTCCCTGAGACTTTGATGAAATCCTCCACCACATAGTATTTGTTGTGCTGGGGACTCAGCAGACACCTTCAGTCTGGAAACTTGCATTCTTTGCTTCTGGGAATTTCATTCTTTCATCTTTTTATTAACTTTCTCTCCTTCATACATTCTCTTTCCCCCAAACTCCTGATATTTGAACAATAAAGCTACTGCTCTGATCTTCTAAATTTCTGACCTTTTCTATCCATTTTATATTTCTTTCTTTTTTGCCCTCCTTTAAGAGAGTTCCTCAACTTGTCTCTGAAGCTTCTGTTGAATTTTTTATGTCTGTTATCAATTTTTAATTCACACAAGTCCCTTCTTATACTCTCTATATTCCTTTTTTTCAGAGCTTCCTCTTCTTTCCCAGGATGCAATCTCCCCTCCATATGCTTTGCTTCCCCTTTCAATCTCTAAATGTTGGTTTCCATCTCTTCTCTTTATATGGTCTTATGTATTCATAGCTTTAAATTCCATTTGTGAGCTAGTGCCTCTAGCCTTTCGTGATGCACTACATGGAATGGTCTTCCTTGCCCACTGCCGTCTGCCCTGCCGCTCTATTCCTTGGTCTTCTGTACCTTCCTCATTGTTCATATCTCTTTGTAATATGATTCTAATAATACTATCCACAGCGTTGTATAGTAAGGTATAATATAATATGGTGTGCCTTATATAAGCTCCACAAGGAAATTTATCTTTGTCTATTTTGTTAAATATTATAACTCTAGTACCTGGAAACATATGCTTCATAAGTATTTTTTGATTGAATAAATATCTTTGAGAATGATGTCAGCTTTTCAAATGTTTTCTTCTCTTACTTTAAAGCTTTTTATGTATCCTCTGAATTTCTTTTCCCTATAGATTACTTAAAGATAAAAGAGCTTCTGTCTAAATGCCTAGATATCCTTGGTGGTTCGTATAGCAATCACAGTCTAAAATACAGGTCCGAAGCAATGTGCATGGGAAGAGATCAGCCCACAGATTGGAAATGATGATGTGCATGGGAAGATCTTAGTATGCTGTGGGGGATCAGGCAGGGGTCAAGCCATTTTTTGGGGAACCCTAAAGGTCAGTATCTGTGATCTTTTCTATTAAACCAATCCATTAATCCACAAAGCTATTTTCTATTTCCTCTTCCAGGAGATGAAGCAAGATTTCTATTTAGCATTTATGCAGTAGCATAGCCACAGTGAATTTTAAAATGTCAACATGTGTGCCAGAAAGCCCATATTCCCCATTCCACTAGGACCTAGCAACAGTAAGTTTATCTAGGGTTCCCTAAGACTCTACTCTAGCTTTATTTTGAGCATCAGTGACCATGATGTACTGATCACTATCCATTTTCCATAGGCATAAACCACCTGCCCGTCATCTCAGAGGGGATACATGTTCACATTCACTCTGCCCACTTTCCCTTAACACTCTTATTTTACGTGTCCCTTCCTCCTCTTTTGTCCATTAGTATGCCTAGTATCCCTTCACTCACAGCCCATGTGGCTCATCATCTCCAGAAGGTAAACCTTCCATCTTCTGTCAAGGCAGGTAAGTGTGTTCAGGATTCAAAATGTTCTTTATGAAGACTTTCAACATAGCTTTCCTTTGTAGCCCCAAATTTGCAACTCTGTCTTCACTCATAATCCCTCTCATTCTTGAAGCTTCACAGAGTTTTTCAAGTGCATACAAAATGGCTTCTGTTCATTTGTCCCGCATCTGCTGGTTTAAATTTCAGCATTTTCTGCCTTTTTGAGTCAGAAACACATTCATGTGCCTTCTAGATTTCTCAGATTTATCTCCTTTCCTCATTGTCTTTTTTAAGTTTATAATTTAATCTTTCCATGTTGTCTTTTTTATTTTAAATTGAATTTTGTGAAGGAATGGAGATAGATGGATGTGTTTCACCATTGCCTTCAATATAAGTTTTGACCAATAAATTCACAACTAGGTTTTAACTAAACTATATATTTGTTTTATATGTGAGAAATACTACATGGCTTATATAAACACCATGACTATGACATTTTCCGCTGGAAAAATTATTTGCATGCATGCACACAAACACACGTATATTCATCTTCCCAGAATAAACAGATTTTTCCATCAAACTGTAGATAGTTATGCATAGGGAATCAGGGTCTCTATTCAAGGGGTTTAATCATCAGCTTGATTCTGAAGAGATTTCATGGAATTGAACAAATACTGGCATATTCTGATTAATTCTTTTGGAGGTTATGAGCATGGAGTGCTTGATATTCTATGCGATTTCTTTCTGAATTTCTACTGAATGTTTAAAACTTTTGTACCACTTATTGGTAGACAGCTGCAATTCAAAACAAAGAGGTATCAATCTATCTAATGGATGTTTGTTTAGTACTTGGTATCTCATCAATTTACTTGGATTTTTTTCCCTCTTTTTTAGCAAGTATGGATTTCTCTGACTGCTTGAGGTAAATATAAATGAGTCCTTTTGACCCACAAACTACAACAAAGTTTATTGGTTTGGGATATTGACTTTTAGGAGCATGCTGAATGCTCAGGGGGAAAAAAGCTTTTGAATACATTTTTCAAATGATAAGGATAATTTTGAACTTCAAAATATTTTTTATAACAAACCTGAAAAAACTTGAACAAAAAATTAATGGTTTTTTAAACACAAGATAATGTCAGACTCTGAAAAAAGGTAACATCATTTGGAAAAGTTAGCAGTGGCATTGACAAAAAGTGTCATATTTTTGGCCAGTGAGCATCTTCACACTTCCAACTCCATGTTGGAGGAATTTCCTACCTTATGAATTTTAAAGAGAAGCAAAGCCAGCCTTGCGCTATCTAGATCAACAAGGCTATATGATAATTTTCCCAGCCTCCTTTGCAGCTAGAGTATGAACATACTATATAAGCTAGCCAATCAGCTCTCCTATGTGGGCATTTGACTGACATGCCAGTGATGTAAGAAAATAGGGCCTGCGGAGAAGGCTCATTTCACTGGCCGCCATGGCAGGGTAGCCAGGGCCTGCATTCAAGAGCCAGTGACCCCAGGAAGATGGTGCCCAGCTTCATCAGTGGCCATCAGGGCAGTGACATACACAGCAGATTAGTTCTTCCTTTCATTTTGAATCTGCTTCTCCAGCTTTCCTGGTAACTGTCAATATTTTTTAATGAATGAATTAATCTTCTACCGGAATCAGATAGTTTGTTTCTATGGCTTAAAACCAGAAAATGCTGAGAGCACCTAAAGCACTAACTAAACTCTTAACAGCACTCTTTTAAACCAAAAATAGATTTCTACTGGGAAAAGTAGTCATTAATCAAAAAGAATTAGAGGGAGCTATATGAGAAACTGACTTGGAGGGCTTTTTATAGGGTGGCCTATGTTCCCCTTCCTGCTATTCTTCAAAGTAAAACTGTATTTTTGTGATGTCAAAGCTCTTTTGTCTTACAATGTTACCTTCTCTATTCAGGGGGCATATTTAGAAGTGCCTTAGCATATTTGTAATACCAGAGTTTCTGGACATTAGTGAACCAAAACATCTTTTGTTCCAAGGTAGAAAGAACAGACTGATATATCTAGGATTTTATTTAAGACGTGGTGCCAGATATCCATAAGAATACTCCAATCAAAACAATACCCAGAAAGACATTCATCTTTGAACTGGTTGTCCATTAAGGTTACATTTGCCGGCTTGCTCTTTCTCCAAGTGAGTCTTCAGCTGCTTTTAATGAGGTGGAGATGACATAGCATACCACCTAGACTTTCAGGAAGTCATGTGCTTGAGATATTGAAGTCCACCTCCTGTGATGCTCAGTGGGCTCTAGGGAACCAATAACATTTCCTAAGAGTATCTAAGTTTGCTAGACACTGATACCCAGGGAGTGGATGGCTACTAAGTGGAGATGGGATCTCAGGATGAAAGGAGGGAAGGTATGAAATTGTTGACTCTAAAAGCCAATGGCTCTAAAAGCCAATGAGTAAAGTATAAAAATAAACACTCATTAAGTCCACTTTTTGCTGTTTACATGAATGGAAAAGACTTAGAGTGAAGTTATTCAGAAATGATTCACCATAATCAACTATTGTCCAACCTTGATGTGGAAGAGAAGAAAGCTAAGCTGGCTGGCTAAGTGCACAGCCTTTGGAACCAGGCACCTAACTCAATCCTGGCTTGCCTCCCATGGCTATTTAACCTTAAAGGAGTCATTGAATCTCTCTGAACTAATTTTTTCATCTACAAAAATGTCCTTAAAAATAACCACTTTATAGTTTTTGAGGATCAATGAAAGAGCATTTATGTCACTATATACATGTCTAACACATAGTAGGTATACATTAAATTACCACAATCACTGGTTTAATAGGCTGTTGGATGCTAATTTGTGATGCCTTCTACTGGGCTGGTCTGTGGCTGGCTCTGTCTGTGCATCATCTGCGGGATCTCACTCCATATGCTTTGTGTTTTGGGAGTGATTTATTTCCCTTTCCTACTTGGTTCTGTCCTCCACAATGGGTACACCAAAAATACATGCTTCCTTCATTCCTGAGTATGGTGATTATAGTCTTAGATGGCCAGTTCTATTCTTATGTCAAGTAGAATTTAAGTGTTATGATATTTTGCCTTATTGGAAACAATAAAATAAAATGTGTTACCCATGTCACTCTCTCTCAGTGGCACCAACCACCTCTACCCAACCACAAATTTGACATCTTTGGCTTCTTTGGATTTGTTTTCTCTAATATTTAGTTCTCAGATTCCTCATGCCGATTCAGTCTTGGCTCACTCTACTGGTCCCAAGCATTTCCTTATATTAAAAAATCCCATTCTAGTTTAAGTGTCACAGAACACATAATCCCTGTTTTAAGTGGCTCTTTAGGTGGATGTGTTACTGTCAAGAACAGCATTCTAACCAGTCCAAGGATTTTTTTTTACCCTTTCTACTTTAGTCCCCATATTTCATTTGGAAATTGGTGTCTATATTGCTAGAACTATCATGTGATCTTCAAATGCAACACATAAAATTTTTAAGTGCTTTATAAACTACAAGGACATTGTTAACTACTCAGATAAAAGATGACCAGTGACAGGTCAGCAGGTAATAAAAGGAACTGTAATCTGCCTTTTCCAAAATAAAGATCTATTTTTATTAAGACATATTTCTTGAGTCAAGCCCTAATGCTAGACCCTTAAAGCAAATAGAAGTAACAATCTCAAGACTCAGAAAAATATTAAAATTTTTGCCACTTTGCTCTTAGCATTATCTATTATGAGTATTTTAGCTTCTAGTACTGAAAGAAATATTTGTTAATATGAAAAGGTAAACCGCCTTTTAGAAAATTAGGCTGATGAAAATGTAAGGTCTTGGTATACTTTTGCATATAAGACACATTTTCTTATTATTATTAAGAAAACATGTTTGTACGTAAGCCTTTCTTTTGTCATATCCCTGATGACACAAAGCAGAGAGCTGGCCCCTTAGTGCAATGTGGGTAATGAGCAAGTGCAGTTTCCCATGACGTGTGAATTGCTTGTCCTGGGTACAGTAATGCGTTGGGTCACATCCTGTCTAGAAAACTCACACTGGGACTGACTATAAGAAATAGGTTTTCATTTACAAGTGGGAAAGTGTGCGTGCAATGAGCAGATCAACTTCTGCTCATGGGAGACTGCTGTCTGACACCTGAGAAACAACCCACGACACACCCGCAGAATGAAACTCAATCCTTTCCAGAAACCAATAAAGAAAATATTTCAGTGTCAGCCTCTGAGTCCTCCAGATGACACTCTTCTCAAAGCCTAAGGAAGGAATTGATTCAACTAAGAATCAAAATGTCTTCTAATTATCCTGTTTGATAGAAAAACAGAGCAATTAAGGGATTGATCCCGTTACACGGTGTTCACACTCCCACCAGTTATACAGCTAACTTGACATCCGCCGCTCAGTCCCAGATCCTTTGTTCTCTCCAAAACCCTTTCACACATCTCTTCAGGCAATTTGATTTATCATAAATTGTACTGTTGCCAACATTTCCCTGAGCATTTGCCTTTTTTCCACTGTGAAATTAACTCAGATGTGACGAATGCTTGCACCAGCTCCGCTGGTGTGTGTGTTGACTGTGAAGTGGCTCTGTCATGGCAGGATGTCATTACCACGCGCTGTATGGCATTCCACATGTCTCTGAGCTGGACAAGGGAGAAGAGAGTATAGGACACTTTGGTTGTGGGTGTTAGAGGTTTAAAGAAAATGGCTAATCAGTTCTATCTACCATGCCTACTTCAACAATTGAAGCTGTACGAAAGTTACAGTGGAGATTGTGAGATCAGGTACAGAATTGGTAGGAAGACACATTGTTGATTGATTAGCAAGGCTGGCTGTGGGCTCAGGAATAAAAAAGGGCTGCATCTGGGCGATGTATTTATTTACCTTCCCCATGAGCACTTAAGCCCTTGAGTCTTGTAAACCCAGAGACGCAGCATAAGAATTTCTTATGGCAGAAGGTTCAGAGGCAAAGGACGGTAGGATTTAAAACGTGGGAAATTTATATAGCACATTGCCCTTTACAAGGTGTTTTCCCACATAGAAGCTTATTTAATCCTTCCCATCCTTACCCATGGGATAGATGTCAATTTTATCTTCATTTTGCAGCAGAGGGCTTAGAGGGCAAGAGAATGTAAAACGCCTGGCCCAAGGACCCACACATGTCATAAATGGCAGACTCACAATCCCAACCAGACCTCCTGCTTCTTAGTCCTATGCTGGAGGGCTGTGTTTCAATCAAGTCCTATGTCTCCCCTAGAGGCAAGGGTGCATCTGAAAGTTTCGATTTAATTAGTGTTACTTCTGAAGAACATCTGGAACCCAGTAGAGAAGAGCCGCATGCGTGCTCAGATCAAGTGTGGGAACATTCATCCTCTCGCTTTTGAGTCTGTTTTCTTCAAAGAAAGCACTAGAGTGTTGTCTGTTGTCATTAAATCAACCTAGAAGAAGCGAAGAGTTTTGCTAAATAAAATATAATGTACTTTATTTGAAACAACTCATCCTGCTTCATTTATAAATTGATGTTAATCCAACTTCTCAGTCTAATTTCTGTAAGCAAAATTATTGCCTTTGCTACTTACCTTCTGCAGCATAAACAATGAGGTGGCTGTTTTAGAAAGAATTAACTTCTTTCTTGAGGGCAATAGGCTAAGTTCCTTCCCAAAGATTCTTGCCAATGGTTCTAATTAGGACATGCAAATATACTTATGCAAATGAAATCACAGACCACAGAATTTCAATGATTCAGAGAAGAGTTTGAGGAAAATGAACTCCCTCCACAATTTTGCACCAACTCCACCCAAAACTCTTGCTCTTTTGAAATAATGAGGATATTAAGAATTTCCTCATTCCCTGAGTTTAGGATCAGATGAAGGAGAATAGCAAAAACAAAGCAATTTACAATGTACATCATTATTTTTGCGTATGTTAAATATCAGTCTTAAAATGATGTGTGAGATAAATACCATTTTTCTCACGAAGAAACCAATATACAGGGATGCAAAGGAAAGACTTGTCCTACTCCAGGCAGATGAAAAGTGGTAAATATAAAATTCAAGTCCAGAATCCTTTATGCCTTACCTTCAGTTCCTTCCCCTGTAGCACCCTCTCAGTGAAAGTAAATGCTATCTTACACATGTATAAAACCTCACAGTTTATAAATTCATTTCACTCAACTACTTCAATTCAAATATTTATTAAATTCACTACTTTAACTCAAATATTTATTAGACATCTACTCGATGCCTGCCAGACACTATTCCAAGTACAAATTATGTGAGATCTCTACTCTATTAGCCTTAGTATTACTGGTTGTAAAGAAACAACCAATGAACAAGTAAACAAACAAGTCAGGAAAGTAAATTCAAATATTGATGATTACTAGTAAGAAAATAAGCAGAATAATGTCACAGGCTATGGCCATTTGGGATAGGAATGAAATGTGCAGGTGTGAAACATTTGATGTAGACAGAGAAAGCTTCATTGGAAAAAAAGGATGTCATATGAGTCAAGATCTGGGTGGCGAAGAGCAAGCAAGCAGGGAATGCTGGGAGAGGATCACTCTAGTCCCAACATGGGAAAGATGTCAATATTTGACCAATAGGGGGGAAAAAACAGCACCCATGTCATAGCAACCTAATGAGCAAAGGGAGAGAAATAGAAAATGAGTCTGAATAGATAAGCCAGAGCTACAACAAAAGAAGTCTTTCTGGCCACTTGGGAGGATTGTATTCGAATTACTAGGACCTGACTTTGCAGGGTTTCCATAAATGTGAATTCCTGCAATAGTTTGTAATCTGTTTTCTTTGACAGATCAGAAAATTTGGAGATGTTGGGGATGTACCTAAGTATGCACAAGCATGGCTTGAATTTTTAGGGTGCTAGGCTATCTAGGTTTATTTTGCTATCTACTGAAGGTGGAGATGTAAATAAGTTTGCAAAGGAGGAAAACTATATAGCACGATGTGACTTTTTCTTTCTTTCTTTCTTTTAATATTTTTTTAGTTGTAGATGGACACAATGTCTTTATTTTATTGCTTTGTATGTGGTGCTGAGGATCGAACCCAGGGCCTCACGCATGCGAGGCAAGAGCTCTACCGCTGAGCTACAATCCCAGCCCATGATGTGACTTTTTCAGTAGATGAACTTCCTAGAACAGATCCAGGAGCTCAGTTGGTACGGGAAGTCTTTCAGCTATTTGGGTCCATCTGGACAGACCTAAATCGTTGAGGGTCTTTTGGCTCAGGTTTAAGACAAGCATTCTTTTGAAGTTACTATTGAATATTTATCATTATTGAATTTCCTCTAGAATGTAACTTGCTTGACAGATTGCCTTAAGAAAGTAGCGAGTGAATGCTAAAAACTAGGGAATGAAGAGCTAGAACAATAGTCAAGTCACAGCCTTTCTCTACTTCTCTTTCCACCTTTGCCTTCCACCCATACTGCGGATCCATGGATGGTAACATAAAATGTCGCTAAGATGCAAATTGTCCTTTCTGCTCATATCCTCAAATCTTGCTCATTCACACATTACTACAGCCAGCAAATTGCATGGGATCATTTGCTCATTCATGCAGGCATTCATTCATTCATGGAACATGCACACTGTGAAACACTGGGTGTACCAATCAAAGTCTGGGACCTTACAGTTCTCACAGCCCAGAGGCCTCATCACAGCTCACACTCACCACCTCTTGCAATTCCTTTTGTCTTCATTGATCCCTTTACGCTCATTTCACCCACCTGTACAAAATAAAGCAGTTGGAGCAGAAAAGTGTGATTTTTACTTCATCTTATCCCCCAAAGAACATTACTAACTGCCACTTACTCTTTAAGATCCCCAGAAATATTGGGGGGACTTAGTCCCTTCATTGTCTAATTTAGTCCCTTCATTGTCTAATTTCTTTATGCTAAAGAATGGTCTGTACTTACTTCTACCATTTTCTTCCATCTTCTACAATCTTCGATTAGTTCTTCCACACTTTCACTAGGAAAAATCCTTTCCCTAAAATCTTTCTTCTTTCTTGCTTACCCTACTTCCCAGCACTCCCGTGGCTTTTGTCCAGAGAAGGGTGAAATCAGCTTCATGACTTAGAATTCATCTTTTTTTTGCAATTAATTATGATTCATTGGTTTTTTGATCACTTAGTTTTCTTTCCTGAATTAGAAAGCCAAAAGTCCTTGATACTTATCCAACAAAACTTCCACTATGGGTATTTTTATTGCATTATGTGGTTTTTAAAAGGATTGGCAAGAGCTCCAAAAATGGCTAATAATGAATTAGAGCTGATTGGGAGAAATCTGCGAACAGTCAAGACTGCTGGTGACTATGGTCTTCCCTGTGCCTGTGTGTTAGTTTTGCTGATACTCAGATTCTGAATACTGTATGTGAAGTGGGATAAGAGATCATTCAGAAATGTCATCATTTTATGCTCAGGAAACTGAGGTATGGAGCAGAAATGACTACTATAATTACTACAATTTAAGTTTTGGAGAAAAACATAAGGAGATGTGTGTAAGAATATGACCTGGGTTTACCTCGCCATCCCAAATTTGATCATTTACTTCCCCTGACCATTCTACACATCCCGAGTGGTTAGCTCTCCCCTCCTAGGTTCACTCAAGTTGTATGACAATGGGGCCTTCTGTACCATTTTCATTTCACTTCCATGCTAGGTGTAGCACTGTCCCTGAACCCCAGCTCACTTGGCTGGAGCCCCAAGAATCTACTCAGTCTTGGGGGGCCAGCACAGGTTAAAGGAAGAACTGTCCTCCAGATTCCTAGTCAGTGCTAGAGTTGTGCTTCAAAAATGTCCTTTTCTCTAGAATTATAAATCAACACCCTTAACCCCTTCATCAGCACATGACCTGAAGACTGAATATTTTAGTTAACAAAACAAGTCAGTCATACACAAGCTTGCCACACACTGGTTCTTAGATGCAATTTCCTGGCCAGGGCTTCTGGCCCCCAAGGAGCACCCTAACACTTTGTTTACCCCTATCTCAGTCCCAACTTATTCTCTTCTCCCTTGACCCATTATTGAAGGTCTAACAAGCTACTCACAGAGGCCACACAAGTTATGATGGTTAAGAAAATATGCTTCCTTCTAGGTAGAGGCTAGCATTCATCTTGGCAAGGCATATTCTGGGTGATACTTTCTATTCTGTTTTCCCCCACCCTACTCACTGCCCTCAGAGGGAAGACACATCAATCACTTGGACGTTAGCATCCCTGGCAGTGTTTGTTTTCTACAAAAGAGATTTATACTGTAAGCCTCACTCTCATCCTATAGTGCTGTGATTCACAGCTCTGACTATGCATTACAAACACCTAGAAATCTTTCTAAAAATACTAATACCCAAATCCTATCATAATTCATTAAATTCAAAACTCAGCATATGGTGTTAGACATTGGCATTGCATAAAACCTCCCCAGGGTTTTCAAAACTTTAGCAGAGTTTTAGAACCACTGTCTGGTTAAAGCCATGTTAGGCTTGGGGAATCATAAATATTGAATGGGTCACATTTCTTTGGAAAGGGCTCTTTTCCTGATACCTCAAAATTCATACCACAAATGTTGGCATACTCTAAAAAGAGTCTTTCTGAAAGTCCTTGTGATCTAGCTATCCTTCTTCTGGGTATATGGCTTAAGGATATTATATCAGTATATCAATGAGACACTTGCATACCAATGTTTGTTGCTGCCTATTTACAATAGCTAAGATATGGAACCAACCTAGATGTCCATCAACAGATGAATGGCTAAAGAAAATGTGGTGTATATACACAATGGGATATTATGCAGACATAAAAAATGATACTTATCATTCACAGCAAAATGGATGGAACTAGAAGATAGTAGGTTAAATGAAATTAAGTCAGGTACAAAATGACAAGTATTACATATGTTCTCTCATATATGGATGTTCTTTAAAAAAGTTGGTTTGCATGTAGAATAGTGACTATTTGAGGCTGAGAAGGACAGGGGCATGAGATCGTGGGATGTTGGAGAAATAATAATTTCTAGTGTTCTACAGAAGAGTGGGGAACTATAGCTCACAAGAACATATTGTACATTTTATGGATAACTAGAAGAAAGGAGCTCAAAGTCTCCAAAGACAAAGTAATGCTAAGGAGATGGAAACATAAATTACCCTGATTTAATCAGCACATATTGTATACATTTATTGAAATACCACACTGTACCCTATCAATATTTATAATTATTATGTTATTAAATTTTTTAAAATGTTTAAGGAGATAGAAATGATAATTATCCTGATTGGATCATTATAAACCACAAACATGTATCAAAATATCACTCTGTACTTCCATAAATTTGTACAATTAAAATAATTTTTAAAAATAAAAAAAGTCTATAAGACTCAATCTGAGAGATTTTCTGATTTCTTCTCAGTTGTTTCTGAAAGGAGAATTAGTTCACAATTATTTTTAATAGGTGGCTTAAAGTATTCAATCACTTATCCCTGCCCAAGGGCAAGGAAAAATTGTTAGGAGCTTAGAACAAATACGAATGAAAGTAGAAATCTCAAACAACGAACACACCATCATGTCCAAAGAGATGTGGGACATGAATCCTGTGTAGTTCCAAGGCATGAGGCAGAACTAAGAAAAGTTTAGCCAATGGAAAGAGGTTAGATCAGAAGAGATTCCTCAAAAATTTCATCTAAGAGTGAGAAAGGTGAAGACAGGAGTTGGGCTCAGGAACAAAGTGACAACAGAAGCCCTGACAACTGTCCTGAGAAAACAATAGATTTTCACTTTAAACCCAATGTTTTGAAGGAAACAGAGAAAACTCAGGTATTCAAAAGACTAAAACAGAAGGAAGCATGGGAATTTGGGAGAGAGGGGGATATTTCTACTTTGGAGTCCTCCAAACTGGCATTCCACAGTTAATTCCAATCCACTAGTCCATAAAGGGAAGATTGTGGGTGCTCTGGTATGCTGTCCCCTAGTTGGTCCCAGGAAAGGGGACACAGTAGCCAGCAAAGAGAGTGAGGTCCATTATCAAAAAGCTCAAGAATACCAGTGGCCAAAGAATGTTTCAAGCTTGCCACAGATTGCTGAATGGGAATTTTAATATTATGTAAAAATTTGACATAGAGGCTAGAATAATTGGGGCACAGGGACAAATATATGAGTTACAGATGGTTTTAAAATGGCCTCATGTTTAGGAATGAAAGGAAAGCATTGTGGCATTTAGATGTACTGGTCATAATGTCACCATAACAAAGACAGTTCCTGTCACTGGAGGAGTTTGGTTAAAGCTAGAGGATCGACTATATTCTCTCCTTTTCAAGACTTTACTAACCACTTCAGGATGCTCTACAGCCAAACAATGGAGAATTCTAAGAAGGGAGAAAGAGGAAGACTTAAAAATCAGAAGTGGAGTGGAGGGAAGTCCAGGATGACAGCTATATAGCAGGCCCAGGATGCAAACAGGTCCTCCTGGAGAGGGAAGGTGGAGCCCTCTGGAGCTATGCCATCCAAAGAAAAGAAGTCGGGGTGGGGACCCAGTAGGAGAGAATGGTGTCAGATGTGGAGGGATGTTTAATTGTTTTAATGAATATAGTTAAAATTTAAATAGTCAAATGATTATTTTTATAATAGCTCATGATAAAACTACATTAAAAAGATGGGGATGAGAGGATGTGAAGAGTAAATAAACTCCTATCTACAATAATAAAAAGCCATGAATCCATGTCTAAAATCAAGAAATTAAGAAATATGCAATATTGGCATATTTATAAAAAATATAGGTGACTACCAGAAAAGAACTGCCAAAAAGGATAACAAACAATTCCTTTAAGGAGTATTAGAGCTGTAGGGTAGGTGACCACTGTATTTCATTAAAACTATGTCACTGATACGGTTTAGATATGAGGTGTCCCCCCAAAGCTCTTACTCATGCAGGAATATTCAGAGGTGAAAATGATTGGATTGTGAGAGCTGTGACCTAATCAGTTTATCCTAGTTTGAATTATAGTAACTGCAGGCAGGTAGGGTGTGGTTAGAGGAGGTGGGTCACTGGGATAGTGCCCTAGGAGAGTCCATCTTCTCTGTGGCCCCTTTTCTCCTCCCTACCTCCCCACCTCGCCCCTTCTCTCCTCTCTGTCTTTCTCTCTCTCTCTCTCTCTCTCTCTCTCTCTCTCTCTCTCTCTCTCTCTCTCTCTCTGGCCCTTTCTCTCCCCCCCTTTCCCTATGGCCTGTTCTCTCCCCTCTCTCTCTCTCTCTGTCTCTCTCTCTCCCTTTCTCTCCTCCTCCCACCTCTTTCTCTGTGGCCCCTTCTCTCCTCTCTCTCCCTCTTTCTCTCCTTCCCCCCTTTCTCTGTGGCCCCTTCTCTCCTCTCTCTCTCTCTGGGCCTTTCTCTCCTCTCCCCCTTCCCTTCTCTCTCTCTCTCTTTCTCTCTGTTTCTCTGTGGCCCCTTCTCTCCTCCCCGCTTTCACTGTGCCCTCCTCCACATCTCTCTCTCTCTTCCTCCTGGCCCCATCATGAGCAGAGTAGAATTCTTCCACTGGGCCTTTCTCCCATGATGTTCTGCTTCACCTTGGGCCCAAGAGCAATGGAGTTGCCTATCTATGAACTGAGACCTGAAACAGTGAGCCCCAAATAAACTTTTTCCCTCCTCTAAGTTTTTCTTTTCAGGTGTTTTGGTCACAGACATGCAAAAGGTGACTAAAACAGTCAGTACTATTTTATTTTTGTTTTAATTTGGTACACAGTAAAAGTAATATTTAATAATAGTAATTTAATTTTTTTAAAAAAAAAGAAGAGCCAGATAGACGACTTGGTAATGGAGACATCAAAGAAGAAATTCCAGTGGTCACCTGTCCCATATCACAAGTTTGCCTTGTCCCTGACCACCCCTGTTCCTAGGTCCTCTTTCTTTTTCCTTAACAGTTTAGCTTAACACATGCCTGGAAAGATTCAAGGGTGTAAGAAGTGGGTGTGAATTGTGTCTGGGAGCATGGGAGTTTAGAGTAAGACATGCTCTTACTCCTGTTCACTCCAGTGCTCATCCTGAAATGCAAATGTGGGTGTGTAAGCAGTGTACAAGATGAACTATAAAATTCTCTGTGTTTCTAGAAGGAATTGTGAGGAAGTATCCCTTGCTTATGTAGGTATTGCCTGGCCTAAGACAAGTCAGTGGCCACTCCATGCCATTGCCAGGGACTTAAGTTCCTGGGTTTTGGATCAGACAAAACTTCATTCATCCCAGTGCTACCACTAACTAGCTAAGCACTGTGGAAATTTTACTTGGCCTCTGTAAGCCTAGTTCCCTTAACTGCAAAATGATGAAAATAATCATCTATCTCATTTAGACTTTGAGAAAAGAAAGATAAGATAATTTATGTAACATGTTTATGCAGTATTCCATAAATGTTAGACCTTCTCTGTGATTCTAGCCCCTGGTTCCTTCGTGTCCTGCCTTGCCTTCTAACTGGGTAGGACACACACAGCTTCTTCACATGGTGCAGAGCACACTTCTATTATTCAATATGTGCTAATTATTTTGGTGACCCCTGAGATGATGTAGCCAACGGGCTCCTCTCTGACAGTGAAACAGTCTCATGAAAAAGCAGCAGCAAAAATCTGCCCCCCATAAGTGTAGTGCTGAGTAATACTTCCATAACTGGTCCAGAACCTTGACCCTCTCAAGGGGAATAGGAATGCTGATTTTTCTGCTCTCCAGGAAATACTTTCTGCTTTGATTAGGCTGAAATGTATGTGGCATGAGAAAGAAAAACCCATGTTGTCTCTGGGAGTGTTAATGATGTTATGCCCCATGTGCTTCCAAAAGAAAAGAGAGCAAAGAGAAGACTAAGTTGCCTCTAGAGTTGCAGAATACCTAAAACATGCCTAAAGAAATCAATTCTCAATATTCGTACACTCCATGCTTCACTTCTCCACAATGTCACAAATACAAATGCCAAGCCCATATACATATATTGCAACCAAAAGGACAATAGGTTGCCTTGAAACCATGAAAACTCTGAGTTTCATCAGGCTCCATATCTCAAGTTTCCCTTTCTCAAGTTCTTCCAGATTCTCTTCTGATCAAATACAGATTTTTTTCCAATTGATGGGAGCCTCTGTGGACATGCAGTCCTGAGGGCTCAGCAGCTTCCCCGGCTTCCTGCCATTCACCTGTCACTGGACCCAGCCAGCCCATGTTGAGTGAAGGGCTGTCACCAGAGCTTCTCCCACCTGCCCCATCCCTGTCAGAAGGAGACCCTGTTTCCTTTTGTTTCCAGTCCACTACATCTAGAACATTCCAACAGCAAATATTGCTGGTGTATGACATTACTCTTCGAGGGGTTTCATATCATTTTATTCTTTTTGTAAATTACACATCTCCTACTGGATGTTTCCAACTTCTCTGGCTTTCTGGTATAACTGGAAATGCTCAATCTCCATTCCATTTATGCTGAGAGCCTAGTACATCACACCCAAATTCCTGTCAGGGAGGGATTTATGTCTTTCTCTGTTTGGGAGAGACTGTTTTTCTTTTCACTTCTTCAGATTTCTTTCTTCTGATGAATTCTCAGTATCTTATTTCCCTCCTGCCATCACTGCATTGTTTTTGTACCACTCTGCCCCAGCTGGCAATACCCTTCTTCTTTCATTCTCTCAAATCATCACAAACTCAAGCTGTTGTATCTATCACATTTTTACTGAAAATCTGAGGCCTCCTAAGAGTTGCAGGACAAACACTAAATAGGCCAGCTCAGAAAAGGCTTGACTGTCCTAGAATCATTTTGATTCCCTCACTCAACCCCTTCTACCTCTAAATAAGACATTCTAAAATGGCAATTCATGGGCTGAATAGAGCCTTAGTTGGCTCAGTAGTTAAACAAAATTTTAATTAGCTTCCAATATTTTTAAAAAA
This sequence comes from Geosciurus inauris, assembly GCA_004024805.1. NCBI lineage: Eukaryota > Metazoa > Chordata > Mammalia > Rodentia > Sciuridae > Geosciurus > Geosciurus inauris. Next base: position 12,402 of record PVHX01018238.1, on the reverse strand, counting down.
ATTTTTCGTAGTTGTAGATGGACATAATGCCTTTATTTTATTGGTTTATTTTTATGTGATGCTGGGGAGAAAACCCAGTGCCTCATATATCCTAGACAAGGGCTCTACCACTGAGCTGTAGCCCCAACCCCCAATATTTGTAAATGAACTTCTTTTTTCAAGTTCTGGCTTTTCTTGAAAGGCTGGACAATCTGACAATTCTGCATCTCCAGTTCTGCCCACTCATGACCAGCTGGGATGCAGCAGTGGCTGCCCGAGGCCTGAGCCTTGCCCTCAGCGACCCACTCCCGAGCCCTCATTGGCTCCCAGCTGCCTCGCCAGCACAGGCCCTGCAAGGCAGGTCAATTTTACTCTACACTATTTCCTTCTCTCTTTTTCCAAAGAACCAAACTCTTTCTGTAAGCATCAACAAATAATCTTAGTATTTCTGTCTTTTATCTTGCAGAACATTTGTGTCTGCTATAGTCTGAACTATTAATAGCACTCCAGAATTCAAATGTTGGAAGCCTTACCCCAAGGTGACAGTGCTCAGAGGCAGAAATCTTGGGGAGGTGATTAGGCCATGATGGAAAAGTCTTTAATGGGATTTGTTCCTTTATATTAAAGACTCCACACTTTGGGAGGCTGAGACAGGAGAATCACGAGTTCAAAGCCAGCCTCAGCAACAGTGAGGCACTGAGCAACTCAGTGAGACCCTGTCTCTACATAAAACACAATGTAGGGCAGGGGATGTGGCTCAGTGGTCCAGTACCCCTGAGTTCAATCCCTGGTACCAAAAAGAAAGAAGAGAAAGGAGAAGGCAGGAGAGGAAAGGAGAGGAGAGGAGAGGAGAGGAGAGGAGAGGAGAGGAGAGGAGAAGAGAGAGAAAAGATGGTTAACCAGACCCTTCTACCCTCTAAGAACACTGCAAGAAGGTGACATTTGTGAACCAGGAAACAGACCCTCACCACACACTAAATCTTACAACTTGATCTTAAGCTTCTCAGCCCCCAGAACCATGAGAAATAAAATTTTGTTGTTTAGGGTATTTTGTTATAGGAGCACAAATTGAGTAAAACAGCCTCTTTGAGACAGCCTGCTCTATCTAAAATAGCACAGACCATCCCCTTTTCATGACCAAAAAATTCTGTTGAAATCTTCAGGATGTTTTCCTCAGCAGGGTTGACCCATCTCAATGTGAATTGTGCCCCTCCTTTAGAGGGCGGAAGTATCTGTGGTTGTTTGGTTTAAGAACTGCTCCCAAATCACGTGGCTAGTGAGTGGCAAAGTAGAGTATTATGTACTTCTGATCTTACAGGGAAGCATCCATATGTCCCCCAAAGGCTCATTGTGTTGAAGGCTTGGTCCTCAGTGCTCAGTGTTCAGAGGCACAGGCTTCAGGAAGGTGACTAGATCATGGGCTGGAATCTCACCACTAGATTAATCCAATGAATTAATAATGCAATGGCATTGTTGGGAGATGATGAATATTATAAGTAGTGTCTAATTGGAAAAAGTAGGTCACTTGTGACGTGTTGTCCTGACCCCTTCCTTTCACTTTCTCTCTGCTTCCTAGCTGCCATGAGGTAAGCAGATATCTTCTGCCATGCCCTTCTACCATGATGTTCTACATCCCTTGAGGCCCAAAGCAATGGACCTATCCAAACATGGGCAACCTCTGAAACCATGAACAAAATAAATTTTTACTTCTCTAAATTATTTTCCTCAACTATTTTGTCACAGTTTCAAAAGGCTGACTAACACATCAAGATTCAAACCCAATCTTCCTGATTTCCAGTCTAGTGCCTCCCACTCCATTAATCCATGTGATGCTGTCTATCAACTGGGAGAGCTTTATTTTAGGTGGCAGAGTTGCAAGGGAGGTGGAGAGAGAAATGTCTCTGCCAGCTGGTATTCATGGACACACACCACCCTGTCACTCCTCTCCCATTGGCAAGGAATAGGAAATCTGTACTCCTTTCTACACAGTCTTTGGCCTTCCTTGGTGACTTTTGAAATCACAGAACATTCTAGCAGTCAGCCAATCCCAAAATTCACCTAGTCCAACAACTTAATCTTATAAATGAGGAAATTGAGATCACTCATTCTTGAAAGCTACCTCATATGTTCTTTTTAAGCAGCGTATGCTTGTTTTGCTTGTATACAAGCTATTGGACTAGGTATAGTAGGTATTATGTTATAAATCTTTAAGTAGAGAATTTTCAAGATAGATTTAAATAATAGTGGAAAACAGTAAAAAGCTTAGGTAACAATAAGGTGCACTAGACAGAATTTTATTGTTTACTAAACTGTGGAGACAGCACTTTTGCATTCTGTAAAAGTGCTGCTAGGCATTAACTCATTAGTCCTCAAAGTAGTGCAGAAATCTTATTCAAAAATACCTACTCCACTGAAGCCACTGAGGGCCAAGAAAAAGAAAGACATAGATGACTGTAAACATTTAGATTGAAAAATAACTAAGTAGATTAGCAAAAGATCCTGAATGTGTTTAACCCATGGGGCAGTGGAGATGAGTGAAAGAATGGAAGGGAGCAAGGTTCTCTGGTCTTACCCTGTGCCCACCAACTAGGGTTTCTACATTTAGCAAATAAATATACAGGAAACCTACTTAAACTTCAAATTCAGATAAAACTCAAATAATTTTTAGTAGACATATGCCCCATAAAATAGTTGGGACCCAGTCCTACCAAATAATATTCACTGTTGTCTGCAATTCAAGTTTAACAGTGCTTCTTGTATATTATGTGGAAACCCTATTCCAGTTTCAATCCATCACAGAACAATACCTGAAGTGGTGACAGGACCATGTATGACAAGAAGTAATGCAGGTGTCAGGCTTTTCCCCATTGAGTTGGAGTCCACACCTTCTCTATTGAGATAAGTTCAGTGGTCTCTTGCTCGGGTGGCAGGACAATGTCAGATGCTCTAAAAGTTTCTACACACTTACTCTCAATTTCTGTACCTAACATGTAACAAATACTTGGTGAGCCAGCACCAGTCTGTGGAGCACATTTGAAGTGGTTCTGGGTTGGAAGGAAGGAAGTTCCATCTGGTTTTAGCTCCACCTCTTGCCAGCTGAGCAACTCAGGTTAAGGGATTCATCTTTCCTAGTGTCTGATTGTCTCTAAAAAACGACAGTGATTGTGCTTGGTGCACAATCTACCTCATGGGCAGACTCAATTATCCCAGGTCCTTCAGACAATAGTAATGAAAGAATGTCTCCATGTCATGCAAAACACCAACAAGAGAAATAAAAATTTAAATATTTGGTCTTACAGAGAAACATTCATACTTGAATTTCAGGTAAACCTGAAAATTAGGAGAAAATTCAGAACTTGTGGGGCTCTCTTACACCTCTCATACTATTTAGAAATTTTTTATACTCAAGACCACATAAGATTAAAGAAAAGAATAAGTATCTTAATCTTTGAAAATTTAGTGATTTTTAAAGATCTTAAACTGGCTCTGATTATAACTTTTGCTAATTTTGCAGGACTGGTTGTAAGATTTTTTAGAACTATGTGAAATGTTAAACAACTCATCAGTGTTCCTGATGGCAAAATTTTGGCATTGTTAAAATTTGACTTTTAGAAGAAAAAGATCAATTCCAGTTTCATGTACATATACGATTTTGTAGCTGGTGGGACTGTGGTACATGTTTATCCCGTGCACGCATGGAGTGGAATGTGGTAGTTGAGAATTCAGCCCCAGGACTTGTAAGACAGTTTCAATTTGGTTTTACAGTGAGTAGTTGCTTGACCTTGGGCAACTTTTCTAACCTTTTAAAGCTCCAGCTTCTTCATTGCAAAATAGAAATATCAGCACCTCTCTGATGGAATTAGTGTGGAAAAGTAACTGGAACAATCTATGTAAAGCATGTCTAAGATTATCTGACCCTTCGTAAGTCCTCAAAAAAAATGTTTTTAATAGCTTTCTTTATAACAAGCAATGAGTATAATAATTGCCTTTGTATTTATGTAGAATAATTTAGATGCATGTAATTAAAGCATCACAATGTGCACAGCAAAAATTGGCTACGGGGATAATCATCATTATGGGTTCTTTTATAATAGTAACAATTAGAACACAAATGTCTAATGTTAGAGTTTCTGCCAATACATTATATTTGCACACATACACTTTGATGAATAATTAAAATTTTGAATGATGTACATTAAACTGAAATTTTCTTCTTAATTTTGATTATCCATAGAAAATATTTCTTCTTTTCCTTTCTAAATTGCTACAGTGATCATGTATTACTTGGATAGTAGTTTTTTTAAAAAGTGCTAAAATTATGACTCCTTTTCTTCTTCCACTAGATGTGTGGTCTAGGCTCTTTCTTTCAGCACCACCATCTCTAGGATAAATACCATCTCCCTAGGCTGCACCTCTTTTCTGCCAAACAAAATCTGCTCTTTAGGAACAATATGTTAGCACCTATGTCCAGATCCTTTAGGTGAATTTGGTGGGAAGATTTGAGTAGGTTTGTACTAGTTGTGTGTCAAATAAAGATGAGTCTTATTTGAATTGTCTGAAGATAGATAACATTAGGGATACATCAAGAACATTCTACAGGGCTGGGATTGTAGCTCAGCGGTAGAGCGCTTGCCTCGCATGTGTCAGGCCCTGGGTTTCAATCCTCAGCTCCACATACAAAGCAATAAAAGACATCATGTCCATCTACAACTAAAAAAATAATTAAAAAAAAGAACATTCTACAGAAAGGCAGCAGTGAGTATAATTCAAAGAATGGGCAAAAGAAGTAGCAAAGTCAGCCAACTGTTAGGAGAAACAGCCTGCAATGAGGTCAAAAGGCAGGGGTAGGGAGCTGGGGTATTGTGAGTATAATGTGTGTGGCAGGGAGCCCCTTCTCTGTGGTTCTAGGTGAGCTATCGGCAGACACTGCAGCTTTAAGAAATATATTATGCTGGATAACAGGTGTAAATGATTGCGACCATACTGAGATAACTTCTCAAAATTAATCACATTGCTTTTTATTTGCCATTTTCCCATATAAACCTTCTCTTTATTCATCCAGAGGCAGCCATAGCTGGGGGAAGATTGGTATAATTGTAATAGAAATGCCAAGAGAGTTGGTGCTCAGATTTTGAGTTCCAAGAAAGGTTCTTGATGCCCACTTCAGAGGCAAAAATTATAAAAGCCAAAGCTTGAATCTTTTATTTTGGAGGAAAAGAGAGGTTTTTGTAAATCAAAAGGCAAAGCCCTAAAGGAGCTGAACACAAAATGTATCTACCAACAAAAGACTAGAAAGAGAATAGAGATGGCATCAGTTTCCTACAAGGACAACTGGGTTATTGAAAACTCTCTTCTGCTAAAAGCATATAAAATGTTGTATAAATTTAATATTTTTAAATATATAACTAACTAGAAAAAAAAGTACAATTTCCAGCATCTGGAAACCAGGAGAGAGCTTAAAATCACACAGGTGTCAAATATAAAATGAACTAGACAGTTAAGAGGATTTTATAGACTGTTCATTAATAGAGAAAATATAAAGAAAAGGAATGTGGTATGGGCATCTATGGAGGCAGAGTATTTATTTATTTTAGCTTCTATAACAGAATACCTGATACTGGGTAATTTATTTAAAAAATATTCTTTCACTTTTATAGAGGCTGGAAAGTTCGAGATCAAGGTGCCAACGCAGGTGTTCTTACTACATGTTCAAATGGGAGAAAGTGAAAAGGTAAGACGTAATATTGTGTCCTCACAAGCCAGAAGAGTAAGAGAGAACCCACAGGCAAAAGCCCATTTTTTCTTAGCATTAATCCATTCACAAGGACAGAGCCCTCATGACCTAAACTCCTCCCAGTAGGCCCCATTTCCAACATATAAACTTTGAGGGACATATTTATATCATAGCATCAAGTCTTGTGGAATTCATGAAGGGTGGATCCTGGCCTTACCTGAGTCATTGAGGAAAGATGGAGCTGGGTCTTAGAATATGCCAGCTCCTTGTACTCTTTTGATGTTGGCTGGTTGAGGTTAGCCTTTCTCCTGGAACACAAAATGGTGGAGGATTTCTTAACTATCATTGTTTTCTGGAGGCACAGGGTAAAGTTCAATATTGCCAGTCACCTCTTTCAGAATAACTTATTAGCAATCGTATCTTTTAAATTTGCTGACATAGGATCTAAGAAGTAGACTCCAATTATTGGCACTGTTCTAGCAAGTCAGAAACAGCTATTGAGAAGTGATGGCAAAGGTCAGTCATTTTAGAATCATGGCAATAAGACATGTTAAAAGAGGGAATGCCTCATATGGACAGGATAAATATTAATACAAAAGGTTGTGTTAAAGTGAAGAGCCAGTGGTTAAACTCTGATAGTAACCAGTCCAGTAGATTTTGAGAGCACATTGGTGGAAAATCTTTTAGTTCAGCAATACCACTCACTGAGTTTCTTGAAGCTGTCAAGCTAGGATGTCCATAGTCTTGGTGATTATGTCCACAGTCTTAGTTACCTATCATATAAGAATGTGCCTGACCCAAGAATTTCACTGGACTTCCCTCATGGCAAGGCAGTGGCTTATCCAGGGAGACATTTGGCCCATGTATGATCTGCTGCAATAATAAGGCTACATCAAGTAACCAGGATTGGGCTCACAGGGATTCTTCAGATCCAGGGAAAAAGAGCTGGCTGCAAGGGAACCTAGCATCTCATGAGGAATCTGGAAATCAGGTTTCAACACTTGTCCACAGTGACACTGCGTCAATGAGAGAAATTAGGCATGTTAAGTTCAGAAGATTATAATCATATTGAAAGGCTGCAAGAATTGAAATGTCGGTAAGGTCCTGGTTAGAAAACAAATACCTCCTATCATATCTGGTAGCAATGAGAGCAGATTCTTATGGAACCTTTGCAAATGGCTATATTGCCATGAAAAAATGAAACAAAACTTCATAAGAGTTTTCAAGTTCTGGAGGAATTGAGCCGGGAGAAAAAGATAATACTTACAAAACTTTTTTTCCATTTACAAAAGTGTAGTCCACTAAATTGTTTTAAATTATAGATAAAGATAAAGGATTCCTTATACATCCAAAAAACAGAACATTAAAACATGAACAATATGCAAACCGAAACCCACAATCATCCTTCATCACTTCACTGAAGTGTAATTAATTCTTACTCTGCTTCATCTTGGGGGGGCAGTTTCAAGAGCCCACTCATTTTTCAACTACAGTGCTGAGAATCCTGTCTCAGTCTACTGTATGTTCTTTGAGGTACTTACAAGGTACATGACATAGTCTTTTTATAAAGGGCACTAAGATCATCCTTTATTAAAGGCACAGCACTCTGGCCCATAGCTGATTGATTGCAAGTGCTTTCAGGAAAGCGCAAGAGTAAAACAAAATACTGTCTCTAGATGAGAAGAGATTAACTTATTGCTGTTAATTTTCAAAAGTAAAAGATGTGATTAATGCTTATTACAAGAATAATGCAGCTGACAAAGAAGATTGGTTGTTTCCATGGCATGCAAAACTAGATGATAAAACAATCCAAAAAATGTAGATAAAATATAACATGATGATTAACTCTATTTTCAAACAAGAGTGGATGCTGTATCTAATTTATAAAAATGGATGAAAATAGTCTTTTACAGAGAATACATCTTCAGATATAACATAAATAATCCTGTGATATAATATGACATGGAGATAGCAAGCCTGTAGTATCTACACCAAGAACAGCAAGTACAGAGATTCTGTAGGTCTAGAATGGGTCTTAGGCATCTGCACATAAGTAAAATCGCACAGGTGAGGGGATGAACATCCAATTGAAAGCTACTAGCCTAGAAGATGCTAGACTCAAAGAAGCAGACAGCAATCAAATTCATACTTTGAAAAGTAGCTGAAGTTCTGACTGCTAATACTATATCATTGTTGTGTGACATCAAGGAAAGCAGCACCAGAACTCTGATGGAGAGATCATGGACAGTGAGGACACATAAACCTCCAGGAATTTCTATACTGCATACAATTTCTGAAATATTAATATTAATAACATTTTCCTATGCAAACTTAACCCAAAGAAAACTAAACTGCCCACTTGATTTGACAACTCTTTCCATGTAACTCACCATGGGTAGCATATCAAATAAACCAAATTATTTCTAGCATCTCTCTTTTTATAAGTTGGAAGAATAAATCCTTTGTGATTTTCCAAGGGCTTTCTAGGAAATCTCAAAGCCAATTTTAGGTGAAAAAGATATTTGTTAGAATTGAATTTGGGAAAGGCAAAATATCAAAAATTATCAGGAGATTTCAGCTTGATTTAGATGGGATCAAGGGTTACTGAGAAATGATACTTAGCTGTCTAGGTAGATTATACAAAAGACAAAAGAATAACCTTTTACAACCTCTTAGCAAGAGCAGGCCAATATGCTAGGGAAGGATCACTGCAGAAGAGAGAAATATTAAATGCCAGCTTTGTATCAGTATAATATTTGACATCAGAGCTCACTTTGCCATCTTATAAATAAACATGTCAAACTTTAGCTGTGACCACAACAAAGTTCTTTTCCCATGAACCTCCAGCTACTTTCTATATTCATACACATCCTTTATAGAACAACCCAGAGTGGTAAAATGAATACTTTAATAACAGACTCAAGTATATATAGCCTCTCTGTACCATATAAAAATGAAAGACAGAAAGTATAAGCTTAAAATATATTTAAGAATTAATGTTTTGGCATTCTTATTTAGAAATGATTTAATTATCTAATGAATACCCATTAATTAACTCAATTTAGTATCAGTCCAAGATTTTAAATTACCTAAAGATCTTGTAAATTATCTTCAAGCTATATGCTATAAAACATAATTACATAGTTTGTCAGAGTAATGGTTCAATTTGGTTAAACATGAACTTACATTTTGCATAATCTTAAACATTAAATAGAAATGATACTAGCTTATTTGACCAGTAAGCATGTGTAATTTTAAGAATATGCCTAAGTAGAATAAACTCTGTGTATATCTCATACTTAAATCAGAGGAGACATAGATTTTTGAAAATTAAATCAAATATCTTAATTTTATTTGACAAGATTTCCCAAAATTATGTGAATTTGATTTCTTAAAACATTTGAGTTAGTTTCTATAAGATTTATTTTTTGCATACTGATAGTACAATTCAATTTTCTTAATTTCTGAGAAATTTAGGCAATTCAATTTATAAAAGCACTTATTTATCTCTAAACAATTAGAATAGAGTTCCTTTAAGAGATTTCTTTTTTCAGTACTGGGGATTGAACTCAGAAATATTTTACTACCAAAGTACACCCCCAGTCTGTTCTCCATACCCCCACACTTCAAAATTTTGAGACAAGGTCTCACAAAGTTGCCCAGGCTGGACTCAAACTGTGATCCTCCTGCCTCAGCCTACTGAGTAGCTGCGATCACAGGTGTGCATGACCATGCCCAGCTCCTTTAAGAGATTTTATAACTCTGCACCATGTACAACGAGAGGAATGAGAAGTTGTGCTTCATTTGTGTACAACATGTCAAAATGCATTCTACTGTAAAATAAAGAAATAAAAGAAAGAAATTTTAAGAGATTTTATAAACAAATTTATTAACACCATCAATATATATAGAAATAAATTACACAACACACAGGCATAGAGTATATATAGATTCAATTCTAAAATTTCAGCCTTGGATTAAGAATGAACACTAACTTACAAAAACCATCATTTCTTATCAAAAAGATGTTCTTTTCCAAGTAGGTAAGAATTCTTAATTAATTTGAGTCAAAATAGACAAACCAAAGAGATTAACAATCTCTGTTGTCTTTTACTCAGAAAATAAGAGTTCTATAAATCATCAATCCATTTCTAGACATGGCCAAAAGGTCAGACCATGAAATCAAAAGAAGCAGCACCTGAAATCAAATGAGTACTGAAAAATAATCAAAATCAAATTTTTATTGTTCTCATCAATACAAAAAGACCAGGGATCAGATGCCCCATTGGGTGCCAGGACAGCCAGTCAGGGACACAGCACAAAGGTCTCTGAGGAACCCCATTATGGGGAGGGAATCAATAGGAGGCATTTGAAGGTGAATTCCAGTCCCATCTGAGTCCAGAACCACACTATCAAAGAGAAAATGCACCAGATAGTGAAGGAGATGTTTTTATGTAGCTATTGCAATTAGCAGAATGTTTACTAATGAAGACCCATATAAAAGAAAATAAAGGAGACCAAGGAAGAAACAGGTTAACAAGAGAGTTACCCACAAGCCTTATGGGTGTAAACATGGAGGAAGAAGCAGAATCTCATTTGAGTCATTAAAAAAAGGTAAAAATGATTTTTTTCTCAGAATATGGGGGAGTTGGAAATGTGGAATGTCCTTTGTGGATTTGCCATTTCTCAGAAAACAAAAGGGTGCAGGGCACATGGAGCATATCTGTAATCCCAGCAGCTTGGGAGGCTGAGACAGGATCACAAATTCAAAGCCAACCTCAGCAACCTACCAAGCCCTAGGCAACTTAATAAGACCTTGTCTCAAAATAAAAAATAAAAAGGGCTGGTGATGATGCTCAGTGGTTAAGCTTGGGTTCAATCCCTGGTACCAAAAAAAAAAAAAAGGGGGGGGGAGAAAAAACTGAAAAACTGAAAGGGTGGGAATCTCGTAACCACTATTCACCTGAAGTACAGGCTCAGGTGAAGTTCAACATTGTCACATTGTCCCAGGTAAGCTTGTAAACTGAAATTCCAGGTTGGACCTTGATTTAAGTTGTCTTTTCTTGGGACTAGGTTTTTAATACTCATTATAGAGAAAATTTCATGACATTTGGGGAGCTGGAATGAAACCCAGCTGAGAGAACACTGTAAGTAGCTTTCCTCTCAGCAAAATGAAGACAAAAAATTTCCATGTACCAGCTTTTCTGTGTTTGGTAAGGTCTCCGTGACTAATCAAAAGTCACTAGTTAAGTCAATATGTGGAGTCTCCATTTATTCTACACATATGTTGTGCCAATCTCCACACTAAGAGAAATCTGGACCAGGATACTAAACACCTTTATTCCCTATTGAAGCAAATACACACACAGACTCCCACAAACAACAACAACAAAATACTGAAAAAGAGTTTACAACTTTCTAAATATAAGAGAAAATTTTCACCGTAAAAGAATTAGCAAACACAAGACTTTGATATAGAAGAAAAGTGGAGAAAATTCTACAAAATAAGTATGTTTTAAATTATTAAAAAGCCAAACAAACAAACACTATAATAAAATAAAAAGTATTGCAGCCAGGCATGGTGGCACACACCTGTAATCTCAGGAGCTCAGGAAGCTGAGGCAGGAGGATCACAAGTTCAAAGCCTATCTCAGCAACTTAGTAAGGCCCTAAGCAACTTTTTGAAGCCCTGCCTCAAAATATAGCACAAAAAGGGCTGGGGATATGGCTCAGTGGTTAAGCACTAGTGAGTTCAATCTCTGGTACAAAAAAAAAAAAATTTGAAACAGCTTCTAAAAATAATAGAAGGTTATTGAATACTTAAAAGTAAATAAATGGGCACCAGACTTCCTGCCCACTGGCAGGAACACAGGCCAAGGCCCAGGACCTCCTTCAGGGACCACCCAGGGAACCCAGCCAAGGCCACTCCCACTGCCATCTTGAGTTACCTCCACCACCGCCACCATCTTTAGTAGCAGTACTGTCCATCTAGGGACACCTTCTGGGGACTGGAAGTGAACTCCAAGGTGAGATACAGGTAATCTATAGTGTCAGTATAAGATTATAGGATAGAAATCTCAATACCTCAGGTCGGCATTGCAAGAAAGAAGATACATAATCAACATGAAAAAACAAGGGAAGAAAGTGCCCCAAATAAACCAAGATACTACAATAAAAGAATCCACTGACAGCACAGGTGATAAAATGTCAGAGAAAGAATTCATAATGTACATAATTAGAATGAACTGCGAATTAAAGAATGACTTAAGCAAGCAAATATACGCAAAAATTGGTCACTCCAACAAAGAAATAAGAGAGCAAATAAAGGCAACCTTAAATCACAACAACAAAGAGATAAGGGAGCAAATACAGGTAGCAAAAGATTACTTTAAGAAAGAGCTACAGCGGTTCCAAGATGGTGGCCTAGACAGTCCACTCTGTGCTAGGCTCTCAAGGACCAGGGCTGGAAGTGGTGGAGGTGCCATTTTCCAGCCAGCTTCCTGGCATCATTCTGCGGTTCAACATCCCACGCAGGAATTTCGCTTGTGTATGTGTGAGTACAGGGCCACCGGGAGGCAGCGGGAGCCGAGAGGCGTGGCTTCGGCACCGGCCGGCAGAAAAGCAGTTGCTGCCGGGGCCTCGGCACAGGGCTCCGGCTATCCGAGACTGAGACTGGAAGTAGCGGGGTG